>JAOUZG010041468.1:0-21113 GCA_026289955.1 Argiope argentata | reverse complement strand
TCGGCTTCACACTTAAAAAATAGGCATGAAGAAAAAAAATTCCGAACGAGCTACTAAGTGAAATAAAGTTGTGAGCCTCTGAATTTAGAAAATTTATAGCTTTCAGTAGGATCAGAATGTTTCGGATGCGGCTCGTGTTTACATGCAGACAAAATATTGCGGAATATATAGGCAAAAAATTATTTTTGTATGTTTAAATAAGAAATTAAGAAGCATGAGGTTTAAGATTGACACGAATGCAGGCTATATTGAATTTTTTCAACATTTTGGAATGATTCCGAATTTGAAAATGCTTGTATGCGAAATATAATCAAATAGAAACAGTTATAACACAGAATGAATTATTGCATACAAATAAGGAAGTTTTGCATTTTATAAAAGCTTTCTGCTTAAGAAAAGTACAATAAAAATTGATAAGAGTGCATTTATATTGAATTAAAAATAGTCATAGAAAAATTAGAAACGTTTCATTAGAATACGAGTATGAAAATTTTTAAAATTCATTGGTTATTAGGCATGAAGGTACTATCTTAAACAACTAAATTTGTGGCTAGTTTTCTCAGATAACCATGCTTTTTTTCTCTCTTCAATATTTAATATTCTACTGGTATGATTTCCTTGATAAAAATTTGTAGATCTTTGCATCAATATGAAATTTTGTACTTCTGAGTAATTGATAGCGCCTACGGTTTCGTTTAAAAGTAAAGTATTAAAAACCAATGCCTTTTCCTGAACGAAAAGGATCAAATTCCACAAATTGAGTATTTTTGATTTAAAATTTGATAGTAGTCCTTAAAGCACGTACTTTTTCAAAGAAACACAATCATTTCTAGTTGCATAGTAAATCATGGAAATAAAATTTAAGGAGTCCATAAATTTTAAGAAAAAACCTGAATTACTCCCCCTCTTCCAATTTTCTTTCCCGACAGTGATTTGACATTTTGCAACGAAGAATATTAAGCATAGCTTGGTCTATTGCTTTCAATTCCTCCCGTTCCAAAACCATGACATAGCAAGCAGAATAATGTTCTTTATTTAAAACTTATTTGGAAAATATTGTTCAATTTAAAAAAGAGTTTCAAGCTAACTCTCCGAAAAAAATAATTTTAACTAATTTAGTTCATTTGGAAGATTTAAGGCCTTCAACATATTCATATATGTGCGTTTAAAGTCGTCTTTTCTAGAAGTAAATCCAATTGTTCAAGTTTTTTAACATTTTTATAATGTTCTTCAATTTGATACTGTCAAAGGAGCAATGGATCACAATGGATAATTAAACACTTGATTTCATTTAACAAAATATGACATTCCATTGGATTAAAAATTAAGATTCAATTCTTATTTCCAATAGTCTATATACATTATATACTTTCTTTCGTGGGTTTATAACAAATAACTTTTAACTTTTAATTCAATTTGAATATATTAGATATTAATGAAGTTCCAACTCTTTTTAATTTCAACATGTAAATATGAAATTAATTCCCTGAAAATTTTGTAATTTTCTAAGAGCGTGCTACTTACTTTTAATTAAAAAAATTATTAAATTGAAAACAATTATATATTCTTTAATAGAGCTTTTGAACTTAAAAACCTTTAATGTTACGATTTATTTTTTCCTATTCTCATTTTTAGACCCAATTTCTCATAAATTAGACAAAGAGGCCTACTTACACAAACATCTAGATATTTAGCAAATCACTTCCCCTGCAAAGTGGATGATAATATCCAAAGCATTTTAGCAAAGTATCTCAATTTTAATTCTTTGCATTTGCTTTTAAACGATTTTAATTTAATTAAAATATTTATGGCTCAGGTGACTTAGTTCATTTACTTTGGGAATTTGGTGTATTATCAAATATTTAAATTTAAGCAATTTTTAGATAGATCAGTCAGCAGATAAAAATTGTATATAATACGTTGTTTTGGCATTTTATTTTACGATTTGATATATTCTATTATATTTATTCTCAAAAAGTTGCTTAGTGTTTTCATATACTTTTATATATTTCGCAGTTTGGAAATTTTATTTTATGTTCTCCAAATTGTCTTCCTTTGTATAATACAATACAGTGAAACCTGACTCTAAAGCCATTAAAATTAAATATGTATGAAACTGAATTTATGGATAAACCAAAATTTAATCATACACACATCGGATTTCACTTCATCAAAATTCCAAGTTCTAAAAAGAAATGCAAGAAAGCATAAACCAAAAACTCAAATAATTATTTAAGACAGAATTTCTGGAGTATTCAATGTTATAATCTTGAGAGTAATAAATAAAATTTTAAGAAATTCACATTAAGATCTCATTAATAGATAAATTCCGAATAAGAATCTTTATACATTTGATATAATGTAAATCACAAAAGATAAAAAAATAAATAAATATTTAACTTATCATAAGGAAACAAACCATTACTTTATGTTTAGCTTAAGCATAAAACAAATTTAATCCATCAAGATTAACTATAGCTATCCATTTTGCAGAAAGAAGGATTTATTTGTGGGGATATTATATTTGCGAAATAACCCTTTATTGGATAAGCTGTGGTTAGCTTAAAATTCTGACCATAATTGTGATTTTGATCAAAGCATTAATATTGGATAAACAACACGTGCAAATAATTAAACAAATATCTAGAAGAAAAAAGGCAAAAGCTATTAATATCAAAGAGTAAATAAAACCTCAGTTTCTTTATAAAAGTTAAACATTTTGAGATGTCTGTCTTGTCCAAATAAAAGGGTGGATGAAAAATGAAATGTTAAGGATCTGAATGAAATAATGGCAAATCTGTTAAAATATGCCTTAAAACGTTCTAGAAAAGGCAGAATTTTTTGGAAGGGGGGGTGATTCTGAGAAAAGCAAATATTTGCGAATAAGCCTTAAATTATCAATCCTTAACCAGATTAAAATAACAATTACAATTTTGTGAATAACCTCATGGTGCAATCAAAGGTTTTAACATTGTACAATTTATTTGCTGTACTTAAATTTCATCGATCTTGTCTCTTTCAAAAAATCACTTCCGAAAATATGTCTATAGTTCAACAAAAAGATGAGGATTCAGGTGTACGTGAAGTTCTCTTGTGTATTTTGCAGAAACATTCTCCTTTCCCTGGTTATCAACACGAACAGAGATCCAAGAGAATAAACTATCGGTCATTATAGAGTTTAGTATGGTGTAGAAATATTATAAATATGAATGGATTATCTGGATTTAAGAGAGTGATAGATTCTAGAGAGTATGAATAGTAGGATTTTAAACCCTTATTGCTCACAAATAGAAAGACTAGTTAAATGGAAATTAATTTGGAAAAAAATATTGTGGAAATTGCATGATGCTTTCAATTTAAAAATGTATTACTATAGATAAAGTGGGCAACAACATCTTTATTGTACCTCCAATCTGTAAAACTCAACATTTTGTCAAAAAAAAAATTAGTAGATGAGAATTAAAAATGAAACTAACAAGGCAAGAGTGTCTTCTGGGTAGTTTTAGAATAGATATTTGAAACGTAAGTTTAATTCTAAGAAGGGAAGAACATGGATAAAATTGCCATTGATCTTCTGAATGTCATCCGGACACAATAGAAATACACCCATTCTCAGAAAGTACAGGAAAGATGGTATTGATTTCAGACGATTAACCATGATGAGAACAGCTATTTAAAATTCGAAAGAAATACCATATAGAGAGCATATACCATCTTCTTAATTCCAAAAGATATTTGATGATCGGAGGAGATATTAAAGCACCAACACACAGCAGATGAATTTTGTTATTTAAGTAGTTCAAACGTGCGAGGTAGGGAGATAGTTTTGAAATATGCACAACGCATCTGGGATTCAATTCAGAATTGGTAAAAATTCGATAAATACCTGTTACCCAGGAGAGATTAATACTCAAGCTGTACTGAACAAAAGTCATAAACATTAAGCGATCGCAAACACTTTAAGTTAAAAAAAAGAGCGAAGAATAAAACCAATATCAACCAATAGGATAAACATTTGTAATTATCAAGGCACAGTAGAAAAAAAATACCCTTAAGAACAAACGTTGGTTTTGGATGCAGAAGTCTTAAGCCAGATATGCATATTATTTTCAGAAAAGAAAACCAAAGGTTGCAATTATACTAAGCCGCCATATTAATAGCTGTCTGTCATTGTCTTTCAGTGAATGTGGCATAGACAGAAGGAATTTGACTAATATTTAAAATCAAAGCAACTCTCAAACCACTACTCTGCGGTACTGACTCTTTGGCAGTAAATATAATGCATATTCCATATTGATTTAAATAATATGATTTTCTAAAAAAAGGATTCTGCTGAAGGCTGAAATTAAATTCCAAGTTAGTTCGGGTTTTTAGCTTTGATTTGATTTTTCGATTCTCATGAATTTCTTAACGTATTGAGAGAATAATTCGTTTCAAAAACTGATTTTAAAAATTTGATTTTTGAAAATCAACTACCATATAGATGAAAATCGTAGATTAAAATGTCAGCAAAAGTTTTTTTTTTGCAATAATTTATATTTATTTTTTAATAAAGGCTTTTTTTAATTATTAAAAATATTGATCTGAAAGTTTTACCAGGTTTTTAAAAATATTTCTATCCGGATAAATAATCGTTTATTTATACACGGAATTTGGGATTAAAATACCATTCCCTCACTAATAATTAGCCGCTATCATATCCAAGCTTCAAAAACTAAATCGAATATTGTTAAAAATTAAAATGTAATTTTTAGTACGTGTTCGTATGAAATTAAATAAACATGAAATATGATGTTTTCTAAAAAGTGAAAGGAATGAAAAGTTTGATCTTTTACAGTAACTACATTATTTGAAGAAATCTGCTTTATTTAAGGCAAACAGACTTTAATACACACCCTTTTAATTTAGTGTCCAATGGCTAATCTGTGAATCTTGAATAGAAGCGCATGCGTTAAAAAGGTCTAAATAAAATAATTATTCTTGATTTAACTTGAGACAAATTCTCTAGTAAATAAAAAATGTTTAGCCTTTATCTATATCCTTTGCTCTATGAATCATATTTAATAAAATATTCCTGAGGCAAAATGTTTTTTTTTAATTTGCATTACAATTAACTAAAACAGTTATGAAAACCTGCCAATTAAATGATAATATGATTATCACTAGTTAATAAAATCAGCCAATCATTAATCATTTCATTGAACATCTCAAGTATGATGCTCTAATCAGCACCTAGAACGATTGTACTCTGATTATGAAATGGTGATTATTCTAAACTATTCTATTAAAAATTTATAAATTGATCAGAATTGAGACAGAAATACTCCTTTTTGTTAAATGTCGAATTTTTCAGAATATTTAGACGATTCAGATTTCTTAAGACCAAAAGACTGCATAAAATTTGCATTCCATAATTTTTGAAGTATATTGACATATCAAGAATATAATCAGGATAATTAATCAAGGTGGTTAGTATTTTAAGGCATCTAAATATTTTTGATAGTAAAACTTTTTTAAAAAATTGTGAGGAATCTGAAAAATTGAATTTTTTGAGGTATTACATAAATAATACAAATTAAACAGCAGTGCAAAATATTTTTATATCCATTGCCAATTAAAAGTTTGTTCTTTAAAATTTAAACTTTACGGGAGCTCACTGGAAATGCATAGTGCGATGATCAGAATGACTTAAGGTTTCCATGATTGTGTGAACGAATTATAGAAGAATCAAAATGTGATAGTTCTAAATATTTTACTACAGAATCTATATAAAGAGACAAGTTACAGGAAATATGTATTTGAACACTTTAGCAAGCATTAATAATAGCGAACCGACTGGTTTCTAAAGGCGGCTAGTAATTAATAAAGGCAACTTCATCGCTAAATGTCAGTTTGTAAAAGCCGACCAAAAGAAGCGGATCCTTAAATCCACGATAGTATAAACATTTTCGAATCAAAACAATTCTTTTGAAGGATTACTTGAAAATTGAATTTAATTATAATTTCTGTAATTCAAATACAATTAATTTGTGAATTTCTGTTCTTCATATTAAAACGTAGTCAGTCATTTCTCTGAACTTTTTTTGAGGAGGATCGGGCTATTTCTTGCAATATTTTGTGCTTATTCCTATTTTATTATTGTCTACTTCCGAATCTTTTTACACCTTTCGTATTTCCATTTTCTACGATGGAATGTAAAATTATTCTTCCAAATATAATTCTTTCAAAAGAATATGAAACTCTTTATTCAAGAGATTATGGACTTCCTTTTATTAATTATCCAAGGAACATTTATGTTAAAACGTCAATCGTTTTCATATACTAGAAGGGCAAATTATAGGAAAGATTGTTGATGATCGATTAAACATCGTTGTTTGTAGGTGCTATTCTTACCATCTCAATTCCCTTATTGGTCAGATTTTCTATTATTGTATTGTTTAGAAATATTCAGGTTATCGTCGTAACTCCCAGAGTAGTCTTCCCTTTCATAACAACGGAAAACCATCAACTCCATCAAATCGACAATATAACGTTCGAGTTTTATTTTAATCTACAGTAGCAGATGTTAAGTTTCTAATTCTACATTTGCTTACCCGTCAACACATTGCGCGGTATTTTTCACGGCTTCGCAATGAAGAATTGTTTTTAAGCCAGTCCACTCAGTTCAGGGAAATGAGCTATAACACCGTGATTTCATTGCATTGACCGATTTTAAAATTGTCAAGATTTTTGGCCAATTTTGAAATCCAATTTTGCCAATTTTTCCCGATTCTTGAATTTAAGAAAATCGGTAAATTCTTAAATTCAAGAATCGGGAAAATAACTTTTTTTTGGAAGCTTTTTTTCCCGATTCTTTAAAAAACCGCTTTTAACTAAGCTTTCTTAATCTTTACACTTGCCTTTTAAATGCGACGAGATAAAACCGATTACTATTCTACAGTTCCGGGTAATTTTAATGATTTCATTTGAAAATTATTCAGTAACACCCAATTTTTTTATAGAAATATATAGAGCAAAGGTTTACAAAATAAAAATGTAAATTATTCAGAAAATTTTCGATTTTTTTAGTTTCAAATATTAGTGAAGAGGAATATAAATAAAACCAAATATAAGAAACCAGTACATCAATAGAAAAGTTTAAAAATAAAGCCTTGTTTAGAATTTAAAATGGATCCAAAATAAAATTGGATAAAATTTATAAAATGGATAAATTTTTGAATGTTCAAGATTATTCTATTAAGTGAAAATGAACTTTTCAACAAATAAGAACATAAACTTTCCAATAAATAAGATTTTATAGAAAATGGATCACCGTTTGTATCATGGAAGTTTGGTCGAAGATTAAAAACCATGTTACGCTTTCTTTTATATTCGCATAGAAAAAGTCTTTACTAGCAATATCTAAGGCCTTCAATAATTTCCAGTTGAAATTATTTAGGTTTGAAAAACCAAGTTATATCGATGAAGAGAATAAATTTGTTAACCCTTGCACACCGAAAAATAATTAGATGCAAAATCAATTACCTAATACTAATATTTGTTCATTTCTATGAAAAATGTACGCAATTCTTTTAAGTCAAATTTCTTTGAAAAATTAATCTACATCTCAAATACTATGAAGACGGTTTTAAGAATTAAGTTTGAAAATTTAATAAATAGAATGTCAAAATGATGCACAATCTTGAATGGCGAGTTAGAGGCACCATCGGAGTACAAAGGGTTAAAATAAATTCTAAAAGATTCTATAAACAAGTGAAATGCGGACGTTAGTCGTTCTCCTTAAAAGCTAAGTGAGACTTTGAAGTTCAGCTTAAGCTCACATTTAAATAGAAATACGGATAGAAGTTATAAAATTGAAACTCAAGCGCTAAATATACACTATTTTTTTTCTTTCATTTTATAAAACATAATTCCATAAATTGTGCCATGAACAAATGATTAATCCCGGGATAATTTCCTCTATTCCTTGATTTTTCAAAAGTTTTTTTTTTTTTGAAACTAGCTATGCGATAATGAAACTAAAAGAATTTTTCAATTGGAAATTCTGAATATTTTAAAGTATGATGAAAAGAAAATTCTTACCAGCCCGTGGATGGATTCGTCGGCAAAACGTACCCTTCTTTCTCCAACGCCTTCTGAAAGAAAAAAACATAAACGTTTATTATTCATCTTGTTTTACAATGACAAAAAATACATGGTCATCTATTTCCATATCCAAATACAATTGAGAAACTAGAAGCAATTTTTATGTATTCATAAACTTATGTTTTTAATTGGCATAAATGAAAATCCTTCAGAAGCATTCAGAACGATATTCCCCACTTACGGATTTTTTACCATTATACCGAACATCCCAATTTTGAACGAAAACAATATATTATGAAAAAAATTTGTTCCTTTAGTTTCCAATTTAACCCGTTTCAACCAAGGCCACAATTATTCACGCTCAAAATTCATTTAATGCGTACATGGAATCTAAACCATACATTTCAAATTATATTCCGTTATCAATTTAGAGGGTAGGACTCCAAATCACTTTCTTAAATACTGAATATTTATATTTTATTCAACATGAAGAATCGTTCATGCAAAGCGCATTTGCAAATATATCTGATTTTATTCAGCTTAAACATACAATGCAAAAAAATGAATAAACCTGTTTAGAAAAACACTTCGTTCAATTGAACGTAAATGAAACGTTTTATGTATGGTAAATCTTCAAAATTGTAACTGAAAATAATCATGGTTATTTCGAGATTTTACAACGGGCGAGAATTATTTATAATTGTATTTCAAATTGATTTTCCGTCATTTAAAAAGTAAATATTTTTATTTGCTTAAACATTCGTTTTCAGTTGGAAAGAAAACAAAAAATATGCTATGTATAATTCCTAGCTCATAATTATAAATTACTACATGAAAGAAAAGCAATTTTGTAAAAATGAAATGCACAAATCATAATAAGAGAAAAAATGCTATAATAGTACATTTTCATCATGAAATAAAAATAAAATTTACTCGTTGATTCATATAATAAAATCATGTGTAGCAAAATTAATTTTGTCTACTTTTTTTAATTTTAAGAATGCTTCGTGACCTATATATTTAGTGAATTTTTGGAATCGGATAAATGCTAATTATACAAGGAAAAATTTGAAAACTCGTTTAATTTTTGATACAAAGTTCAATAACATATTCCTAGATATAAAATTTAATCTTCGGGATAAGGATCAAAAGCAAATTAGATCTTTTTCTTCTTAAATTTCCCGTTTTTAATGCCGATTTATGGACAACTGATTTTACTTACCAAAATAATTTTCTGGATTCGAAAAAGTATTCATGTAAAAGATTCTTCAAAAAAGTTGAATTTTTTTGGGAAAGCTACAGTATTTAATCTATTATAAAAAAAAACGATAATAACATATAAAGTAATAATGTTGTTCTTCGAAACAGCCTAAGGAGGCAAATTGTTTTCTTTCGTAGGCAAAAATCAACAACATTATCAAAAATTTTCATGTATGATAGTTTCGTCTCATATAATTTAGCTTACACCGTCTTCCCAAAGCTATCGGAGGTAGTTTTTAACAAATACTGTTAAATTGGAACAAAGCCTTCCAGTTCCGGAATTCATGCCATCCATTTGGACACTTTTTCCAAAGCTGAGTCATTAGCATCAGAATTATCTCAGCATCTATAGGATAACGGCCTGGTCTAATGCTATGTCTATGTGCCGAAACATGCTGCACCAAGATTCGGACTCGAAAGAGAAAGCACTCAGCTACTCTCAGCTTCTTACTCTTTTGTTCACATTCGCTCTTTATGGATTCGATTCAATTACAACCAATGTTCTGAAAAGCTTCTTGATTCATAATCTTCACATAACCGAAATTCCAGAAGATCCTGAAACATTTGTTTTCGTCTCCAAGTAACCAAATGAACTCCAAGGAACCTTAACTTGATATCCCTTCAGCACCCATTGCTATTTAACACCAACTACCTTATTTATAAAAAGACTTTCAAAACGCCAAAGCACTATCAAAAAAATGCTACTATCATTGTCTGCCTCGGTAAAAATATTAACGTTTCAATAAAAATTTAGATTCGTAATTCACTATGATGTAAAAAAACTAATCAAATACTCGCAGTAAAAATTTAAAATTTTTACAATTTTTCAAAAATAAAAATGAAACTGTTGATTCTTTAATACATCTCGTAAGATAAGCCATTTGATTTCATTTGTTAAGTATTAGAAAATAGAGCTAAATTTTACCTTCAGGCTCTCCGCCAATGCTTTGGCTCACCTGTAATAGAAAAATACATTGTTTTCAACAAATTATACACAAATATAATGCATGCTATCCATTTAATAAACAAGTGAAACATATATGAAAAAAAGTGAATTACCATTTGGATATTGAACGAAAAACTGTTTATACAAGAAAATAGTAAAATTGATAAACTCATTTAATAAATTCAGTGTTTTTTTACTTTTTTTATTCTTTGGAATAATAATTGATTTTTCTAAAGCATTCGTAAGGGAGATTGTTAATGCACATTCAACATTTAAAACCTTTTCAAAAACTTGGCAATTATTTTAGATAAAAAAAATCATGAAGTATCATTGCTTAGCATTTCTAAATTTTATGCAGAAAATATAAGGTTAATCAAATCCTTAGTAATATTATTTTTGTTTATTCTTTTAAAATAATTTTGTTGAGAAGAATTTTCAAGTTTCAAATGTCTTACGCCAGTTTGCATTTCGTTTCTTTGTCTGGAAATACGTTTCTTTATTATTTCTTTTAATTTCGCCATCATTGTGTATGCATTAACTGCCGAGCTATTATGTAGGATT
This sequence comes from Argiope argentata, assembly GCA_026289955.1. Classification (NCBI taxonomy): domain Eukaryota; kingdom Metazoa; phylum Arthropoda; class Arachnida; order Araneae; family Araneidae; genus Argiope; species Argiope argentata. The sequence goes on along the minus strand of JAOUZG010041468.1, from coordinate 10,261 downwards.
ATTCTAGATTTATTTATCTAACCGTTCTGTTTGGAAACAATGCGACAATTATTTTGTGAGGGATATCCTCAGATATTTTGAATAATCTTGGTCGGAGTTCTCCTCTCTGATTTTTTCATATTTTATTACTTTAGAATATTAGATCAAGATATTTGCAAGCTATAATTTTTAAAAAAATCGTTACTGGTTATTAATTGTTCGTAATACGGAAATAAAGGCCTGTTTTTTGAACATGTAGAAAAAAGCAGGTCAATTTCTTTTAAACCAGTAAAGGAAATTCTTTAAAATAGATTTATTTATACTATTCCTAAATCAATTAGACCCATAATCTTTGTATCCACGGAAATTTTAATTCCCAGAAAATTAGTTTTACAACTTAATATTCTTTCTAATAAAAGAATTTATTTATACGCCCGCTCAAAAATTAACTGGGATATTTCGAGATACTGTAATTCATACTGATATGAAAAGTAGACATCTTCTCTTCTAAACTCTTGTAACACAAACGATTTAGAAAGTGACAAAAAATGCTAATAATTTACAAATTGTTTTGACAAATGGCAATATAATCTATTTCAATTTACTGGCCCTAAGTTTTGTTAAACACCCCTCAAGGGCTCAACTACTAAAGGTGAGTACGGATGTCCCAATCCCGAAGTTCACAGGGATCTTTACTTCCTTTATGGTTTATTTTTCTCTTCGCCTTCTCCTTTCATTTTGTCTTCCCTCGAGAGTGGGCGAGGGAAGACAAAATGAAAGAATAAGAAGCTGTAATAATGAGGAGAAGGAGAATGAGAAGCCCCACGAGAAGCTGTCAGCACTCTGTTTGCTTCTGGTTTCTTATGGCCAGCAAATCCCTTCGGTGGACAACAAATTGTTACAAATTATGCAATGCCATATATATTTCCAATTTTCTTTTATCGCGAAAGGAGTTTCGAAGACGAATGAGACATTTCATTCGGTATTTCCCTTCTTAGTGAAAAAAAAACATCGCTGGTTTTGTCGGGGAAGAAAAAATAAACCCATAGAAACTTCGTTCAGGAGACTTGCTTTTAGAAGTTCAATCCCGGAAACAGTCATAGCGAATTGAAGAAATGTGATAATATCCAAATCACCGTTTCTATACCTGTTTCTTTAAATGTCACCAAGATAGTTATTACCTGTGGAGAATTGTTTAACGTTGAAGAAAATGAAATTTTCAAAGAAGTGAAAAGCCAAGGAGCGAGTCATGTGAGACATTAATACGATGAGATAGCAAATTTCATAAGACAAAACATTTGATTTTAACATTTGGTTTCCCAAAACTGGCAGAATATATTAAAGTGGGCTATATGCGTCTTCAGTAAGACTCGCAGACGCTCCAAATAATTTTTAACGCTATTCCAAAGGGGCTTACTGAAAAGTGAAGTGGGAAGGAAAAGTTCATTTTCTGCATTTTTGGACCTGCCTTGAATTAATTTGCCTTTTTAAAAATAATGAAGTTTTCTGTAGTGGGATAATTACACAATGTGGCCCAGACTTTTCTTTGCAACTTATATGCTTTTTGACACTCGTTATTGCCCCATTCTTTACGTTGCTGCCTAAAGTTTGCAGAAGATTTAAGAATTGAAGCATCTGCAGTAGTTAATATAAACGGTGTAATCTGTACTACTGCTGTACATAAGTCAATATTATTCACCATTTCCTTTCTAATATTTGCTAATGATTTGAATTCGGAACAGTTGGCCGCGTCTAATTTATATCTGAGAGAACTATGGGTAGTGTGTGACTGATGTCTTTTTTTATCATTTAATACCAAGGGAAAATTATTACTTTTGTAAATCCTTATCTATTTGCAATGTAAAAATAGGTTAGAGAGCTGAAGAAAATATTGATAGATCCAATGCATTAAACTACTTGTAGTTGCATGAAAGTAAGTCTGCTAAAGTAAGTCTATTGTTCAGTAGATAAAGGCTATGATCACCAAAGTCTGTTCTATCTGACACTGAAATGTGTACACTGAAATCACCTAGAATAATGAAAGGTGCCAGAAGTTGAGAATCTAGATTATTTAGAATAGACTGATCAATATGTATGTTTAGTGGCAGGTAAAGACTGCAAAATGAAATCAGTGGGAACTTGTGGAATCGGGTTGCGATAACTTGTAACGTAGTGTTTCGGAACAATGGATAAGAAGACATAGAATTCGAAATAAATGTAGGAACTTTTTCAGAAGGTCTTCAGCCTACGTTGGTCTTATAGACTACATGTTAGTCATGCACTTAAATAGTAGCATTATATTTTAGAAATTTTTCTTGCAGTGCAATTTAAATTGGTTTATATGAATTAATTATATCTATGAGATTAAACTCATCTGATTCTCATCTCATCTCTATGACAGTTCCAAGAAACAAGTGTATCCGTAAGTCGGTGGCAGAGAAGAAACAAAAAGGATGAAAAATTACTAACTTCTCTATGATGAAAGGGATGGAGTAGCACTCTCAGACATTGAATCATTCTCTGATAAGTTCTATTTGTGTGAATAATCACATTTTACAGATTTTCATATTGTTTTTTGAATAAAATATTGCAAAGATAATATCTCTTAAATTGTTTGGATGTATATCGTTCCCTATTATGAGGGCATCTAAATGAGCCTGTCTTGATCTAATTTTTTCTCTCTTTGATCTTTTTTGATTGCTTAAAATTTTAGAAGTGATGCTTAGAACATAGTTTTTAACTTTTGATAGAAAAATAAATGGAATTCTGGCCAGTTAGATAAATCTCTTCAAATTGCACTGGAAGAGAGGGCATTTGAAATGACATAGAAATATCAGTAGTTTTGTATGTATTGCTTTTATTAGGTACATAATTTGCCTTTGGTGGTTTTGTTTTACAAGCTCAAAAATGTGTGCATGCTAGGACAGAAACAATGTTGTCGTCTTCAAAATAAGCAGGTATTTTGAAAAGAGATATTCCCAATAGTGCATGTGAAGGAAGTTATTAGAACAGATGCGAAAGATTTACCACCTGTTGGGGTTCTACTTTTAACTATTTTCCGGGCTTCGGTGAAGAAGCTATTTTAAGTTACCCTACAACTCCCTTCTTCTGAATCCAATGTTGGCTGGATTTAGATAGACCCCACTGCAATTAAGGTATCTCGGAGAAAATAGTGAACATGTTTTGTGGTTATGACAAACTGCAGAGCATTGAGCGTATGAATGTGTATCACGGGATTTAAATGGTGGGATCAAATTTTTTCCGTTCGTAGCAATGTACCGCTTTTGGAATAGAGGATCGAACTTCACAATATTAATATGCAATTTCGGCAGAGTTGGGCAGGATCTTCTGTTTAAATTTTAATTTCAGATGCATTGAGATAAATTAGAAGTTTCCCAGGGGTAGGGATGGCCTGGTTGGTAAAGTGTTGGACTCGTACTCCTAAGGTTACGATTTCGAAGATCGCCACCCAAAACATTCCACGAGTGTGTGGCGATTGGCACTCGTTAAATCTGTTCGTGGTCGCAAAGTACTCCATATCGAGAGAAATATCACTGGGGTGCTGGGTCAGAGGTGATCGTTCTCTGTTCCAGGTCTAAATTAAAATCTGAGATGAATGAATGAATTTGCATGAATGTAGTCCGCCCCCTAAAAAAGGATTGTGACGTTTGTGTAATTAAATAGTACTCTTGTCCCTATATGGCGCTAATTGTAAAAAAGAGACGCATATATCCGGCTTAAAATCTGCTGATGCATCAGCGGGGCTTGTCCATGGCAAGTGCCATAAATAAGAACATGAGTTTCCCATCATTTTTAATTTTCTTTCCAGTGCGGTGACCAGATTGTGAAACTTCAAAAACAGAAGGTCCTGAACCCTTTTTCAAGTCCCTTTGATGGACAATGCCACGAAAATTTGGATATTGAAGTTGTGTGCATAGTGATACTTCTTATTTCTCGATGGTTTTATTATCCCCTAATTTTATTAACCTGCACAGAAAGTTAAACTTGAACAAGAAATGCACCAGCAAAACGGATAAAATTAAAACGATGCTAACAATTGTTTTGTGTATCAAGATTGGCGGCAGTTTTTAGAGTATTAGAAAGATAATTAATATAAAAACTGAAAAGAAGAATTGAAACATTGAGTTTGAGATAAATGACCTATGCAAATGGATCAAAATACCAGGTCCTGACTGCAATGCCTAAATTGAGCTCAAAACGGGAAGGCAATTGTCGGATTTGAGCATCCCTGCCTCGTATCGACTTCAGTGCTGACCAGGACCTATACTCTCAAAGTCGCTTAATTTAATAGTGATCATCCTTAACGTTTAGTCCCGAAAGATGACCACTTTTGATTGGATTCTATTGAGCATACCAGCCATGTGACTAGAATACCAGCTGATTGATACATTAGGGATCTAATTGCACCGATTGTCTAAAGAATTGCTACTCACTGCCGGTTTATTGGCTGTCCATGAGAAGCAGGAAGCAAAACGAGTAACGATAGCTTCTCGTGGAGATCTCCGTCACTTGCCGTTGAGAGAATGAAGAATCAAGCATACAGCACAAGGTTTAGAGGTGTCCCTTGGGAATTCCGTTATTAGGACAACGTACCCACTTAAAGCAGGCAAGTCGCTGAGTAGTAGTTTTCTTCGAAACAAAATTACAGCTCCCAACTTATTTAATTCTTTTGATATGCATCTGAATACAATACTTCAATAATACTTTCAAAATATTCAAAAATTTATATTTCATAATAATTGAAAGCAAGGGTATAGCACAAAAATTAGCTGATCGGAGATGCATAAAGAATTTAGAACGGTACATTTTGATGATAAGTAATTTTGGCAAAGTATGATAAAAAACGAAATATTCGAAAAAATATTTATTTCAAATCGAGCAACAATACGTTTATTCTTAAACAGAAGCATGTATTTTGGATTAGTGTCTGATGTTGTGCCAATATTTATTATAAATTTTTTTAAAAACGTGAAGAGCTACATAGATAAATCCGCTAGATTAGAAATAACGAAATGATTAAAAGTCACTTATTAACCGAGTTGTGGCATTAATTTATCCTTTAAATCAATATTTTTGTATTTATCATTACTAATGTTATAATACAATTACCGAATTTTTTTTATTTTTTAGAAATTAAAATACTTTTCATTTATTAAAAGTTTTTTTTAAAATTAACTTTAGAATTCATAAGAATTAAATGTATTGATAATTTATTAGAAGAAATTTAAAAAACAAAGCAGCTAATCAAATCAAAAAATTAAAAAAGATAAGATGCTCAGAACTAACAGTTTGATTCTCGTGGAATGTGTCTGAGTGACTTAAAATCAACCATTGTAAAAAGAATTATTTGACAAAGTTCACAAGATGATATTTACAAATCTTTGAAATTTACTATTATAGTTATTTAAACCATAGAATTTGTCTTATTGCAATTCAAGAATCACAGTAAACAATTTTAAATGAACAGTAATAATATTAAAATTTAACTGTAATATTAGCTTTCATTAAGCCCCCTCAACGAGTTCTCATGCATTTTACCAAACATTTGTATAATGTAATGATTGAGAAGGTATGTATACGTATTTTATAAATTTTATTGATTATGTAAAAAATTCAGTTTTATAAAAAATAGACTTTATCCTAATATACAGTTATTTGAAAATAAAAAGGGTGCCGAGGAATAATATCGAATTTAAATTAATTTATCGATGTCCAACTTAAATACAAAACTTGATTTCGTTTCATGAAAATACGCAAAATTTGAAATACTTCTAATAGAGTACAACTGCCATAGCATAACTAAATTTACACTTTCACCGTTTCTTGTGATTGCATTCAACTTGTTCGGGAACAAGAAAAACTGTCTCTAATCTACAGCAATATCGGAAATGATAATTCAAGTGTGCGTTGATTTCAATAAATTATAAATGATAGCTATTTGAAATCACTAATCTGAAGAAAAATTTTTGGTCAGCTGTCCAATTTTCAAAATTTTGAATATTTTGAATTATACAGCGTAAACTATAATTTATGATACTCATCAGTAACTGAAAATGTTATACAAGTTATTACTACACCACCTTGAAAACTAAATACTAAATTCTTAATAATTTAGATTTCATTAAGGTCTTGTTATTTTAAAGTTTTAATTAATTAAAAATTGACAAAATCAAAGTTTTGAAGGAAAAAAAAATATTTGGTCTTCTTTAACTTTCCACTGACATAAATTTCACAGACTCACAAAAGGGTTTCGTAATTTTAATATTTTCTAGAAATTAAATTATATAAAATGCTTAGTAATATTTTTATTACAGAAAAACTATATTTACAAGCTTTGTTAAAACTTTTTAGCAGTTATGTAGAATAAAATATAATTAAAAAGAGGATGTTATACAACTCATAAAAACAAATACATCCAGTTTATTTTTATTTGTTTTCATATTAATAAACAGTTAATTAATCTGCTTTGTAACACTCATTAAAAATTCTAATGAAAGTTGTTGCAAATCAATAAACTGAATCGAAATTTTATTGTAATTGAAAGCATATCAGAATCCTCAAAAAATACTGGAGAATGTAATTTGTAGAGGAATAAATTTTACATTCAAACTATTTAATCGCAAGATTACATTGGATGCATGAGTTTGCTTTATATCAAATGAAGTTATTCATACACACGTGCAGGGCAATTATGGAATATTTTCGAAAAGGTATTTATAAAATCCTGAAAGGTCCGTAAAAGTTGGAGAATCGGCAGCGTCAGTAGCAAGCCTTTCCTGTTTCACATACTCTTAATACGATGAAATTGTTAAATTGAATTACCTCCTGTAAGAGCTCAATTTGGGCATCTTTCTCCCTTATAGTCTCCACCAAGGACCAAATTCTTCGCTCCATTTCAGCGATTTTTTCTACGAGCCTCAGGTGCTCCTGGAATCGAGAAAAGAATCATTTAAAAAATTGCATTAAGGCACCGTGAATTTTATTTAAGGAATGCAATTTGAAGCAATACTCATTTTTAACCACAACATTCACATAGATATTAAACTTGAGAATATTTTTGCACATTATATATAACATTTAAGAACCCTTTTGCCATGGTATTGACTTTTATCCAAATACTTCTCAACAAAATCAAATGACCAGAATTTTGCACAATTTGATAAATACAATAATTTATGAGCTTGACCAAAGGCAGAAGCGTCAATTTCAGGATAAATTAAAATTCCTGCAAAATTTACAGAAAAATGAGAATTTAATTTTAATCTTTGGCAACATCTAAATCTTTGATGGTATACCGTTGCACTATCTTGGCTCAGTTTCTACGCAGTATTTTAAACTAAACGTTTGAACAATTTTAAACCTTTATTTTTATCATTTTAGAAATCTGTCCGGAAAATGCTTCCCCCCTCAAAGATCGCAATTAGGAGAATGAATTTAAAAACTGTTTTCAATTTCCACATAAAGATTTTTTTAGAGATTTTTGGGATAGTATTCTATTCCTTTTATTTCTAAAAATCTGCTTGTTTTAATACATCATCAACGCACTTAGATACTTTAATTTTTTAGATTGGAAATGTCACAAAGCCAGACAATAAGCTATAGTAAAAGACAAAGCTAGACAAAAGCTATAGTAATAGGGCAATAATATCGATTAATATCTATAATGTATTTATAATAATTAGTTTTTAATTTACGTTTTAATTTATAATAAAAAACAATAAATTGAAATTATCTAAATTCGCAAACATAAATAAAAAATGTTATGAAAAAAAAAAACAATGAGACAGAGTGATAATGTCTAATTGGCAATCAATAACTAAATAAGCACATAGGAAAAACATTTAAACCGATATATAAATAAAGGGAACTAGTGCAAAAATATCCTTTTTGGATGTGCAAGGCAAATGTTAAAAATCTTTGCCTGCTAACTAGTCTTTCAATTCTCGGCATCAGATGTAATCAACATAGCATTTCCAGATTTTTTTTTCTTTTTGAAATTTAAACATTACATATCAAGCCTAATATCAGTAGCTGAGTAGTTGATTTAAATCCTTTATTCTTTTTTAACTTTGCTTTTTTGCCTCAATTAAAAGTGACTATTTTTCTTTAAATAAATATTTTAAATTTGATTTATCTAAAAACATCTTAGTTTTACAATACGTGCGCAGATCTTTTGCACTGTCTCAAACAGATCAATTAAAAAGATGGATTATAAAATTGATTCAAGTCTTTCTCAAAATACTGTATACATGCATGCATCAATACTATCAATTATATTAAGGAGGGAAATTATAGAATATTCAGCTATATATTAGACACTTATTTTTTAATCTTTATTTAGTATTGCAATTATTTTTTTTAAGTTTTAAAGTGTTAGGAAATTTTTAATACCAATTATCTGTCGATTTTTGAGTAAAACAAAATACTTATAAAAATCCTTTAATATTCCAAATAAAAATTTAAAAATTGAGCACAGATTACTTATCTCCGAAAAGAGGATGATTCATGATAGTAATTCTAAATATTTATTCTGAAGTCTTCATTTTAGTAATTTTAGTTAATGGAATAGCGCAATTATAGTTTTTAAAATGACAAATCTGTTAACTTAAAGCAAAGCTACCGTATTAGTATTAGTATATAGACGTAATTCAATTTTAAATCTTTAATTTTAGAGAAAGCTGAAATCATTTAATAATCGCAAGTACATTCTTATATACTAGTTATATAAAGTTTTCGATAAGTACCATATTTAAATAATTTTCTATAAAAATAAAAATCCCTGACTAATAGATAGTTAATGAAACATCATCGTCCCGGTATAATAGAATTCGAGTATTTGTGATAAAGACACAGCCGTTGGAAATAAGGAACTTTATTAGTCTTAAAATCATAATTATTAATCGGTCAGTAATATTGTTTATATTATTACATTGACAAAAAAAAAACAATCACGTCAAGCTTGCAGTCAAGCACGAACATATTCGATATTAAAATAAATCAAGTAGCAAAATATATTGCAATTATATCAGCTTAAATGATTATTAGTACCAAATTAAATACTGTAACTAATCGGAACCATGAATATTATTCAGTTAACATCAAAATCATTGAGTGATTCGAGGTATGAAGTTTCAAAGTAATTTAAAATGGGTGTAAATAGTTTGTAATTATTCTATGTAACTGAAATGACACATGATTATCATTTGAAGCTTTCGTTGAATTCAATTGCTAAAAAGTAAAACATTAAAATTTAAAAAAAAAAGCGAGAAATATTCTGCTTTTGAAATATACTGAAGAACGGAAAAATCGGTTCAGCAATTCAAATCACAAGTTACGCGATTTTTCTCTTGTCCTACACCTGAATAGAACTGCGATCCCTAAACACACCAATTCAATCTATGAAAAAGAAAATTTAGACATGAATCGAAACCTATAATACAATAGATTTTTGTGGGGGATTAGTCAAACATTTCCAACAGAAAACCGTTTTAATCATCTTGCATAAAAACTATTTTGATGCAATAAGCAAAAATTCCTTTTTGCATTAATAAATTTAAGGGTACTGAGGAGCATTAATAGGAGTTTAGGCTTTTCAATAACTGGAAAGCATCTGAATTTTCTAAAAAATCCATGATTTATTCTAAAAATCAGATTATTCAAACTCATTTATATAGAAAAATAAGAATACTTGAAAGTCATTATCTATTTTTTAAATCACACTCTGTATTTTCAACCTTTGGTTTCCTTATCTGTTTAAATTTCTTACCGTTTAGGCCAGCAAGTATCCAAAAAAATAAGATGAAGTTAAATAAATTTATGATATTTTGACTGTAAATATAAATAGAACAATTTTCACCTCTAATTTGCGAAAAAGAAATATATAAGTTAAAGGGTATTCACCAAGCCAAGAATCAACATTACTGAAACCGACAAAAATTATTCTTACACATAAGAATCCAAAATGATATAGAAAATCATGAATTAATGTCTTTAACCATTTGGCATTAACTGAATTAATTAAAAAATATTTTCAGATATTTCAAATGAAATAACGAGAATAGAATCTGTACCAATGATAATGCTGGTAGTAATTATACTCCGCTTCACACTTTAAAAATTGGCATGGGAAACAATTCCCGAACGAATTATGAAGTTAAGTAAAATTGTGAGTCTCTCCTAAATTTAGAAAATTCATAACTTTCAGGTAAGATCAGAATGTTTTGGACGCACCTCGTGTTCACATGTAGATAAAATATCCTTG
>JAOUZG010041458.1:0-13548 GCA_026289955.1 Argiope argentata | reverse complement strand
CTACTAATGATTAATACTTTTTAATACTAATGAAAACATTTCTTTTTATTATTTAACTAATTGGAACAACGTCCTTCTGCTAATGATTAATACTTCTTAACACTAACGGCAACATTTCTTTTCATATTTAACTAATTGGAATAACATTAATATCATTCTACTAATGATTAATACTTTCCAATACTAATAAAAACATTTCTTTTCATTTTTAACTAATTGGAATAACATTAATATCATTCTACTAATGATTAACATTTCTTCATATTAATGGTAACACTTCTTTTTATATTTAACTAATTGGAACAACTTCCCTCAACTAATGATTAATACTTTTTAATACTAATGACAACACTTCTTTTCATATTTAACTAATTAGAACATCAACATCATTCAACTAATGATTAAATATTTTTTGGAAGAAATTTTACTTATTCCCGAAATTTTCTCGCGTGCTCTCCAATAAGGTTTTAACTTAACTTCTTCCACATAAAATTGGAAATCTTGAGTAACATCGCAAATATTTTGTACGGCGAGGGTGGACGTCAGGACGTTTTAGGCAGCATATATCTTTGGCGCCAATCTAACTTCTTTACTCAATCTGTTGCAAGAATATGCACTCTGGAAACTTGTTTACCACCCAATTGACGCCAAAATTTGATACGAAACTACAGTTGCAAATACAAGATAACATATCAAATTTCAATGATTTAAATCATAGCGTTTACGTTAGGCCGGAGGACGTTTAACTACAGGATAGATTTAGTTCAAAATTTGATAAGCAACTATACTTTATATGCTAAACTTAAATTTTATTTCCTATTTTTATAGATCTTTGCGTTTTCCAGTTATCGGATTCACTTGTACTCGAACAGAAAGTCAGCCATATTTCTTATGAACAAATTTCGTTTAAAATTTGATAGAAATAAGCAAATTTGACCAAAATTGCATTCACCAAATTTCAGCTGTTTAGGTCAAAAGGTTTTTGAATCGTTATGTTCAGTAACAAATAGTCTGGCAGACGTAATAGCAAAAATGTAATTTTCGGACCCAATTTGGTCTGAAATGTGGAAATGAATCAGAATCATGAATTCATTTTTTTTATAACTAAACTTCCTCTCTGCGTGAATTTTCAACGCTAATTGGGGTAACGCAAATGAATGAATTTTCTATGCCAATTGGAGTAATGCAATACAGATTAGAAATGTTTAATTTCCTTTATTCTGTTTTACTTTGAGTCAAGAATACTTCAAAAATGAATCCGAAAAATATATGAATTAACAAAGTTTCACTTTAAATGCTTCAAACACTAAGAAAATAAACAAAATCGTTTAAAATAATTGGTCGAAAACATGTTAAGTTTGACCGATCAAACATGTTCTAACATCATTAGCGTAGAAAAACAAACAAACTGAAGTCTTATTTGGCGGAGGGGAAATGAAAGATTTTTGGCAGGAAGGTTAGTTTTTAATTAATTAATAAAAATAATGAATTAATATTTAAAAAACTACATTAACATCAAGTGTCATTCCACTGCAAGTTTTAAAAAATGTACTTAAATTTGAGTGTCTGAATAAATTGTATTTTATTTAACGATTGAAAATTTGAACAAGATATATAAATATATATAAGGAGAGTATACACTAATAGCAGGAATAGAAAAAAGTAAAAAATCAACAGTAAAAAAGGCATTTTCATGCTTCATACACATAAAAAGGTCATGAAATTCCAAAATTCAAATCAACTGACAGCCCAAATAGAATCAAACTCTCGATCATCTCAGTTATCAAAATTTTGTTCCCATTTTATTCGATGTAGCATTACATTGATGGGCAGTCATTCCATTTCGGTGATGTTGTTAAGAACCATTTCACATAAAACAGTTCGACAGTGATTTAGCCATTCCAGGCTCTCAGACAAATTTCTTCGACCGAATGAAATCGTTCAATTTAGTTTTCCATGAAAGGGAAAGTAGACTGACGCAATTCTTCAACCCAAGACGACCCGATTTCCTTCCTTTGTGAGCTTGCCGCATCGAATAATTTCGAGAAATTTAGAATCCGTCATAAACTAGCTCGTTTCTTTAGCAATGCTGGTTTCACATTTCAGAATTATTTCAAAGCGTTATGTCATTTTTTAGATGGGCTATTATGTTATAACAGAAAAAAAATGTATGAATAAAAGAATGAAATATATCTCTGTAGATAATATATAAGGAATAAAAAGTAGCATATTTTTTATTCTTTTATAGAATCGCTATTTTATCACCAAACTATTTTATGTAGAATTTATTCGAAAAAGATATAAATCCTTTTTATTATCTAGGATACTTAGTAGAGAGAAAATATAGGAATTGCCAAAAAATTCGAACAGGAGATTTTGATGAATCGTCGCGTTTTAAGACCTTCCCAAGTTCGTAAAGCACATTGTTGAAAAATATTAGTCTGTTTTTCTGTGACAAATATTTGGATCTAGACAGATAAAATTTGGTATTGTTTTTTAAACCATACCTACACACCCACCCACACCCACACCCACCCATTATTTGGACTTGTTCCCAAATTTAGATTATGGATTTATTAGTTAAGAAGACTTCGACTCAAAACTTTTCAGAAATCGTGCTTAAGAACTTTAGAATGTTTTTGGAATTATGTCTTCGAGAATTCAAGAGCATAAGGAGTAGATGAATGAAATTTAGTAAGGGATGTTTACACCTAAAATTACAATTTAAAAAAAATCCAATTTGGAAAACATCTATGTTTGAACATTTCGTAACCAAACCATATGTATTTCATAGAACAGAATATCGATGAATTCCAAAAATACATCTCAAAATAAACCCGATCAAGTAAGAATTTCGATATTATGTATTTTAATTTTTAAAAAAATTATTTTTCAGGGAGCGTGACATAAGGGCCATATGTTAAAATCACGAAGAAAATTCACGGACACCAATAACATCCTGCAACGTGACAGCGTGACCTTATCAAGTACATTTGCAGCAAACAGTTATGTAGCGGATAATTTGCATGTGATATTCAGGATGATCAATAAAAAATTAATCTGGGGAAAATCACGCAGGCATGTTGTTTGAGAAGTAATTTCACTAATCACTCTTTTCAGGAAGTCGATTATATACATTATTGCTAATTTGCTGTGATTCCAAAGTGCTTTAAATCGTTATCAACAAACGATAATGATCAGATCCGAAATTGCACTATATATATTATTAATGTTGAAACCATTATCAGTACTGTCGATATAAAGCCCTTTTTTGCCTTTAAAATAACTGTCGATATAAAGCCTTTAAATAAGATTAATTATCGTAGATATAAAGTCTTGAAATAAGATTAATTACCGTATAAAGCCTTTTTTGCTCTTAAAATTACTGTAGATATAAAATCTTTAAATAAGATTAATTACTGTAGGTATAAAGCCTTTAAATAAGATTAATTACTGTAGATATAAAGCCTTTAAATAAGATTAATTACTGTAGATATAAAGACTTTTTGCCTTAAAAATAACTGTAGATATAAAGACTTTAAATAAGATTAATTACTGTAGATATAAAGCCTTTAAATAGGATTAATTACTGTAGATATAAAGCCTTTTTGTCTTTAAAATAACTGTAGATATAAAGTCTTTAAATAAGATAAATTACTAAAGATATAAAGCCTTTTTTAAAGAAAAATATCTAACCAGTGAGAGCTGAAAACTTTCTCACACACTCTTTTATAAAGGCGTTGTCCCAGAGAACGCATTGCTTAGCAATGACATACAATAGTTAGAAAATATAAATCTTGAATTCAGCATTTTCTCTATGTATATCGTGTTATTCTTGGCGAGTTATTTGGCGATTAATCCCTGATACGCGGTTAATAATATCCAAAACTCGAATTTTTGCTTTAGGAGTATTTTTCCCAACCGACTGAAACAAAAATTTGACACAAAACTACAATTGTAGTCACAAAACTCAATATTAAATTTGATACATTTAAGTCATTACATCTGATAAAATTAAAAAAAAGATCAACATATTTGAATTTGAAAAATTATCGAAAGTAAAGAACACATAAAATGCAAATGCAAATGCAATTGCAAAAAAAAAAAAAAAAATCTTACCAGAAAGAACAAAGAGCAAAAAATGTCAGAATTAATCCGTGATAATTAATCAATTTCTTCTCGCCAAAAAACACCGCCGCATTCAACAAACGCATGCGCAGTAAGAAAAAACACAATACAGTGGCTTGTAGTTGTACCGTTAATACAAGTACTTGCCATAGGTAGAACAGCATTTTTTAACCTTTCTACGCATGCGCTGCTAACTTGCTGTCTTATAACTGGGGGAGTGTTAACAGGGCATAAAACTGCCCAAGCCGAAAACTTCCATTAAAAATGGAAAAGATGATTAAAAATTGTAATGAGAAAATAGAGAACAGAATGGGACACAAAAGTATAAAAATATGCTCTATTTGTCCAAATTCAGCTGTTATCTTTGGAATTTTTTCTTTAAAAAAATCAAACATTTATTTATTTTAAAGAGTTTGAAAACATAACATTCAATTTCATTGCATATTAAGTCTAAAAATTAAATATATAGATGGTTAGTTTGTCTTTGGTATTAACTCAAAATGAAAGAAGAAGAAATAATAATTGTAAAAAAAATGAAATCTTCGACACAGTTTTCAAGTTATCACGTGAGAACATTATTATTTTTTAGTCATAATTTGCCTTGATTAATTCAAGTCATTAACCAGTTTAAACCGCTTTGAAACAATCACGAGACTTCTCTATCGGTCTCTATACCCCTCACCCCCCTCTCTATATATGTAATGATAATTTTTCTAAACTTTCATTTTCAATCTTTTTAGCAGGCAAAGTTTTGGAGATCGACAAATTTTGAGATAAAATAACAGCTACGATGTCATAGTTCTACGTCAGGCTTTTAAAAGTGCTTCTGTTATCAAAGAAACATACGTAAAAAAATGTAATATTGGTACAAGCAGGTTATTTTTTTGCCCGTAAATTTCGGAGACATCAAAATTTCCTAGCCATAACAATTATATTCTTACGTGATAATAAAAGGTTTTAAACACTATTTTATAAATAAAAAAAGGAATTTTTGTGGAAGATCGAGAAAATTGACAAAAAAAAATTAAGACACAAAATGATCATAAAAAAGAATTTGAATATTCATATAAAGTTAAAACAAATATGTTATAAATAAAATTCTGATTCAAATTTACAAAGTGTATTTCTAACAGAAAGTCAGTTTTTACACTTCATTTTGACTTTCAAATTTTTGTTAAAAGTCAATTAAAGAATTTTTTTAAATAAACTATGAAAAAGTAAGAAAGTGAAAATCATTCTTAGCATAGGAATATTATTAATGCAAGCTAGAATATGTACTTTTCAAACATACCTACTATATTGATTATGAGCAAATTTGAATATTTATTCTAGAAACCTAAAATATAAATATAAGATAATTTTTATTATGAAATGACTGTAAGCGTAAAGAAACAAGGTTAAATACATTTTTTAAAGAGTAAATAATGAATATCAAGTGAAACAAAAAAAATCGATAAAAATATAAATAAAATTTAATTTTTTATCGGCGTATTAAAAATAGCAAAAATAAATAAATAAATAAAAATGAAATAAAATAAATCGACGTCTTAAATGACAAAACAAAATCATAAAAGCATAAAACGGAAAAACAATAGAAGAAGGCTATTAAGACTCAAATATAATTATAAAGTTTTAAACATTCATTATATAAAGAATAAAATATGTTTAAATGCGATTGTAATATCTTCTCTATCTGTCTCAAGTTTTTTCGATTTCTATTTAGACATTTATATTACTGAAGAAAGATTTAGTTTTACTTTTTAATAAACTCATAAACCCATTTTTCGATTACATATTTATCATTAAATACTTATGTTTAAGTCTTTAATTCATATTTGTAAAGTTGGAATATTGCAATTGATTTTTCCTTATTTCTGAATATGCAAGAATTCTGCAATATTGTGCATGTCTAACCTTTTGATGACTATACACAGATTTAATATTTATAGACCTTGATTACCAAATTAATCAACAATATTAATTAAAATTTTATTATCTGCAATTAGCGCCATTTAAAAGTGAATATGAGAAAAAATTTATTTCAAAATTCTATAATATACAAAATAATGAATTATGAATTAACGCCAAAAGGGAGGAAATAATTAAAATAAAAAATCATTTATTTAGAAAATTCTTTAAAGATATTTAAATTAATTTTTTGATAATTAAAAACATTATTAAATATAGCCAAAACTTAGAAGCTATTTGCTATAAGCTATTTTTATAGATTCGAAATTCCCCTCGGTATCAAACAAATTAAAATATATTTCAGTTAACTTTAAGATCCGTGTAATGCCTTGATTGGTCCAGACACATTATCTATATGATTTTCTTTCTTTGTTTTAAAACAAGAACAGCTGCATTTGATGCTGCCTTTTTTCATTAATACGCCATTGATAAAGCCAAAAAATAAGAAGTCATTAGCAGAATAAGAACTAGTATAGTGTTGTAGGAAAACATGACTGTCTCATTAAGAAATAGCTGCTTACAAAATCTAAGTAAATGTAATGAGACGATTTAAATCGCAACTACATCGCATTTAACCTTTTCATAAAGTGAATACTCAATTTGAAAGGTTGTCTAGTACATTTAAATATATCGATGTTTTCCCATAACGAGATTGATTCTTTTTTTTAATCAATCAAAAACGTTATTCTTCGATAAAAGCGTTTTCGAATAATGGACTATCAGTAAGGATATAGCTAATGGATACTTATTGCATTCTTTCAGAACAGCAAAAATGCATTCGGTTTCACAATTTTCAAACAAGAAACGATAAATCGATATTTCAAAAACCTTTCATCATTATCGATTGGAAAATTTACTTTGCAAAATTTTAGAATTTATACATTAAAAATTATACTTTAGAATTTATAGATTAGAAAATTAAAATAATCGTAAAATTGAAGTATGTAGATAAATTTAGATTTTTTTCAACAGTAATATGTAGAAAATAATAGGTGGAAAAATACATCGGAAGATTCTTTTTGTTGTTGCAAGTATATTTAAAAGAATAATTTCGCAATAATTTCCATTAATATTATGTATTCCTTAATATGAAGCAATCAGTGTTTTTAATGTGAATATAATTACGCTTTTAGGTCCGATATTTTCCATAAATAATGAAATATGTCATGCAAGAAACGATAAATCGATATTTCAAAAACCTTTCATCATTATCGATTGAAAAATTTACTTTGTAAAATTTAAGAATTTATTCATTAAAAATTATACTTTAGATTTTATAAATTAAAAAATTTAAATAATCGTAAAATTGAAGTATGTAGATAAATTTAGAATTTTTTTCAACAGTGATATGTAGAAAATAATAGGTGGAAAAATACGTATAAGATTCTTTTTGTTGTTGCCAGTATATTTAGATGAATAATTCTGCAATAATTTCCATTAATATTATGTATTCCAAAAGATAAAGCAATCTTTGTTTTTAATGTGAATGTAATTATGCTTATAAGTCCGATATTTTCCATAAATAATGAAATATGTCATGCAACCTGCTTGCAAAATCGTTTGTTTTAATGATAAAATTGTTTCAAAATTATTACATTAGATTGTGGGACCACTAACTACCAGTTTTAATACGTATTTATTCCAAGGTCACTTGATATCTCTAAGAAAATTTCTCATATATTAGTCATACTATTAATGAAATGTTATTTGAAATCTTTTTATATTAATTATGCCATTTTTAACGAATTTTAATATTTAAAAAATATGCTTTTAAGAGATAGGAGTTTTATTTCAGTATAAAATTTTCTATAGTTAAAATAATTAAAAATATTTTTAAATATATGTAACAATGCTTTTCTTTAATTTATAATTTCATTTATAATACTCGCGTTTCAATATGCTTTTTTCATATGGACTTTTTTTATCGTGTTTTTTTATGTGAACTTTTTTATTGCTATTATCAAGAGCAAATTTTTAAAAATATAAAGACAGATAGAGCAAACCTAAAACTTTGTCATGAAATTTTAGACCAAAAGTACGAATCTACCTTCAAATTCAAAGAGATCTATAATGTTTCTTAACAAAATAGCAATATCATTTGTAAAAGAATCACAATAACTCAAATTTCATTTTAAAATGTGTTTTTTCTCTAACTGAAATTAAAGCGAAAGTAAAAAAATGGCTCAAAAATAAATTTTGATTAAAAAAATTATTTCAAAACCAGCGGTAATGATCTTCTTAAAACTTTTCCTGTATTCTCTCTAATAACGTCTTTATTCCAGAAAACTATTAAATGGCATTGAAGCACAATAGCTACAAAATATGGCGTGAATTTAGATGATTCTATAAATTCACTTGATGAATTTACTGAATTCATCATGTGATCCTCAGTGAATTTTTAGGTGATGGGTATGCAGTTAAGAGTAGCTGAAAACGGAATTTTTCTTTTCCCAACCGAGTGAAATAAAAATTTAACACATAATTATACTTGTACAAATAATTATACTATTGCAACCTCCCACACTAAATTTGATATATTTAATTCATTGTATTTTTGAACTATCGGCTTTACATGTTTCTGAAAGTACAAACTAAAAGAAAATCAATTCCTAGATTGATTTGACCCAAAATTTGATAAATGTCCACATTATAAAATGGTAAATCTGTGTACCGAATTTTATGTATCTAGCTTTCATCTTTTTGTAACTATCATGTTAACTTCTATTCTAACAGACGGACAGAGAGACTTCCTCTGAATAAAATTTTCTCACAATATGATAGGTATCTATAAATTTTGAAAAGGCCTTACATAAAATTTCAAACGTCTGACTTAAAATGTTTTTCATTTATTTTCGTCACAGACGAATATTTTCCAAAAATGTATTTTTCGATCTTAGGGCGGTCTAAAAAGTGGAGGTTCATTTATATTTCGAGTTCAAATTTCTTACAGTACTTTTTCCAAACTTCATATACGAGAAAGTAAAAATGAATGCCATGTCTTTATTACCCTACTTCGAATGTAGTTGTTTGGTTTCTGTCTTTCAGGAAGAAATTCAGAAGATATTTTGATAGACGATATTTATTTATGGTTTTTATGATATAATAGAAGGTTTAAAGAAAATAGTATTTTGATTCAATAAACGATAATAAACATTAATAAAATCCCTATTTAATAAAATCAGAAAAATATTTTTGTGTTTTACCATCTGCGTGTTTACAACAATAATATAAAATTTATTATCATGGGAGATTATGATGTAGTTTTCGTTAGAAGTTTTTGAATAATTGAAGATCGAAATAGCGTAGGAAATGCATAAAGCATAAAAGGCAATATTTATCAACATCTTTTAATAGCATGTATTTTTTTACTTGCTTTTACCAGTATTTTACCAGTACTTTTTTTTATGTATGCCTCTTTTAAAGTAGAAGCGTTTTTAAAAGGTTGATCTGCTTTTACCAGTATTGCTTTTTCAAACTGGTTTAAACTACTCGGTAACTTAAATTAGTTAAGATAAATTAGGACTTAAAAATAATGATGCTCTCACGTGATAACTTGAAATTTTCGGCCGTAGATTTCATTTTTTTATAGTTGTATATATTCTCTTACTATGATATGTCTTGAACTTTTAATGGTGAAAAAATAGGATATTATTCAACAATTCCCTTGAACAATATCAAAATAGAATATGGTTTAATATCCTGAGATCATTGAAAAATTGATGAATAAAGAGTAAAAATAAGTTAATGTAAGAATTTTGAATGACGTTATTGGAGCTTGGGCATTCTCTGTAAACGTTATATTGGAAAATTAAAAGCTTTTAAAAAGCATAGTTATAAATGCATAAAAAAGTAGAAATTAAAAACTTTCTACTTTATAACATTTAATTTATAACTCATTATCGAATCTTGTGATACATTTTCTTATTTTTGCAAAATTTTTAATATGATCTCTAAGAATGAGTTTTAATCCCGAATAGTTCAGAAATAATGAGTATTTTTTAAATTCTGATAAAAAAATTTCCTGGTTTTAATTACAAAAACTCTTAATTAAGATTAGAAGATAATTATTTTAATTCTGCGCTTTATTTAGCTTATTAAATTTTGATCTCCAAAAAAATATCTTTTGCATGAAATTAAAAATGATTATAATTAAAAGCTAATCGTTCTTGCGATAAATTAATTCGTACTTTATTTTAAAAGACTCTCATTTATGTTTTTTTTTGCGTGGTAAAATTAAATAAGAATAAAAAGAAAATCAAATAAAGGAAGTGCATAATCTTTTTTTAATCACAGACATTTCAATTGTACGGTATAAAAAATGTCGTTTGGCATATTTAATCTGATGAAGAAACAGAATGTATAAAGTCCAAGTTACTTTTTGAAGGTCCTAGGATTTGGAAGGACGATTCTCACGAGGAAAACAAACCGCACGAAGCGTGACGATGTTGGGGAATTAAATTGGTTAGTATGTGAGGAACGAATATGGGTCGAATCAAGACTCGTTCTGCCTGAAGGTGGGCCAAGTAAGCAGCGAAAAAGGCGAGCTTCGAAGGAAGTATCCATTTATTTCCTCTTACTTACAAGAGATTCGAGCAGCCTTATCAAACGTCACCTACCTCTCATGTTGATAGAGCGTTTTCTTTTTAGATGTCAATTATGATTCGAAAAAAAAAAAAAGGAAGAAAGAAAGAAGAAAAAAGAACTTCCAAGTTAAAGAAGTTTTATCACCTTCATGTCGGGCCATTGAGGAAAAAGTCATGATCGCAATGCTAAGAGTAATTCTTGGCTACACATGAAGTGTTTCAACATCCTAAAAGATACGATATCGGTGTAATTTAGCATCGAAGGGCAGTTTCTGATGAAGTATTAAGGATATTTGATGCACATGGGAAGTTTTAGAATGCAGGTATCGTTGCGAATATTAACAGCAGGCAATATCCTTTAAGGAAAGGGGAGGGGGAAATGTGAAGTAACTTCTTCTTTTTTAAAAGACATATAAAGGAATTAAAGTTAAGATTAATAAACTTTTGCAAATTAAATAAAACTATAAGCTAAAAGTTAAATTTTATTTGAATTTTGCCAGTTTATCAATTTGGAGCGTTTTGGAAAACGGAAATTAAATGTCTTTTTAAAATTTATTCAATTAATTAAATCAAAAATTAATGAATATATAATGATTAAAAAGGAATAAAAATTAAGATTAATACATTAATTAATGTAAAAAATCATAAACACGAAACAATTATGAAATGGGTTGAGAAATGATAAATACATTTGTTAAAAAGTCTTTTGTAATCATCAAAAATAGGTCAGGTGGACATGAATAAATGTTTTTTACACTAGACAGCTAAAATTTGGTATACGAGCTTTAACACATACACACACACATTCTCTTTTATTATTGGGAGGTGCAGTTATGCTTCTTTTTTTTCAACAAAGAGACTTTTCATCAGATTTTATGAAGTAATTATTTATCATATTATATGAAATAATTATGAAGCGATTAGATTTCTATCAAATTCTGAGCAAATTCCGCTTGCTGAAAGTCTGTCTGTTTGGCTGTCCAAGTATACGCTTAAGCTATAAAGATTCAACTCCCCTGCCCTGAGATACCTGTTCACCCTGTAACGTTCCCTGGTTCCCACACTTGATAATTGTCATTTCTGACCAGGTGTAATCAATGTAACACCCTCACATTGTTAAGTACCTCCAGACTGCCAAATAAGGAATCCTCTCTCCTTAGTTGGATCATCTGACCATTATTAAGACTAGATAAAGAATTCACTCGTGTGTTTTTCGTCGTTCCAAAAAAATAAATCGTATCTTCAAAAAGGAAGGGTGACAAATTCTTCGGACGTAAATCTTTATTGTTTTCATTGTGAAGAGTCAGCTACGAGGGTGGCCCTTCACTGGAGACCATTAAGGCTTTTATGAATAGCTATAGGGTAACCGGGAGCTCAAGTGCATCGATCTGAAAATGTGGGGCGGAGTTTTGACTGGAAAAAAAAATGCCAGATTTTTGGATGAGAGGAGTCTTAGGAGAAGAGGTGAAAAGAGTTGAGAGAAGCTTCAAGTGAATCGGGATTCAGAGTTAAGATCCAACCAATGATGATCGGTGGTTTCCTTAGCTACGCGTGTTAGCTTTCCTTGTGAGGTTGTTTCTTCGAAATTAATCGAGGAACTATTCATGCATAACTGTTAATTGTTATGTAAATATTATTAATCATATTAACCTAGATGAGAACGAGTTGTTCTTATGTATATAAGGCTGTAAATAAAGAATTTGTCTTTAAAAGCTACCCTCTTATTTGATCGGACAGGATCAAGACATTACAACGCAATAACTAGGAAAGGAGAAGAGTTGGAGAAATAAAATTCGGTACACAGATTTAACATCTTTAGTGTAGGGATTGAGATATACATCAAATTTTGAAGCAAATCCAACAAGGGATTGGCCACCTGTTTTTAAAGCTGCTACCGTAATTTTTTATAAGTACTTAATGCACCATAACGTAAAAATGAATTTCAAAGGAAATCGACAAAAGCATCTTCATATAATATGATGAAAAGACTCTTTGTTGAAAAAAGAAACATAAAGGTATCTCCCAATAATAAAGAAGAATGTGTGTGTGTGTGTGTGAACAGGAGTGTGTAAGAAGCAAGATCATTTGATCCAGCTATAAAATTTTGAACAAATAAGCTTTGAAGGGAGAAAATGGGTCACTGGGAGTAATTTTTGATTTTACTTTTTTGTAAATTAAGCGAAATTATTGCGTTTTTCAGGTTAATTTCCAAAAATAAAACTGTTGCACAAAAACAATTTTCATGTCATTTAAAAATTTTGTAATCACATGGATTACATTGCAGAGTAATAATTTCCTAAAATTTTAATATATTTTTCAGGATAACGGCTCCAATTATAAAGAAAAATCTGACCAAGTATAAAGTATTTATCATTATATTTTGTTTAATTGGACCTATCAATTGAAATTGAAATAGTCTAATATCGGATTCAATAAAAAATAGGAATAAAAGTTTCATTTTCATGTTTTTGAATGTATTATTATCTGAGTTTAATTATAATATCGTTACTAAAAAGTGAATACTTTATCCTTGATCTTGTATAAACATGCAGGTTTGTTTTAAAAGGAAAGAATGGATATTTCGGTTGGTTTAATTTTTTTTATCCATGCACAAGTATCTGAATATTAAGGCAGAATGTTTAACAGAATATCGTTTGCTTTTTCGTTACTGACATATAAAGAAGTAATTAAACTAATTTGACTCGGTCAGACGATATTTGTAAATTTATTTACTGGATTCGAGTAATTTTTATGCACCTTCTCAGTGTTTTTACGTTTAACATTTAAATTTATAGCCTATAGAAAACAACGAGAAATGGATTGTTTGATTATGAAAATTCTTCTTCATTCTTATTATTAAAAAGTAGCC
>JAOUZG010041449.1:0-34227 GCA_026289955.1 Argiope argentata | reverse complement strand
TTTTTTTATTCGTCCAAATATAGCTTCGAATGTTTGGGTAAATGATGTATCCAACTTCACAAAATTTCCTCAAAACCTTTTCAGATTTGTAATGCACGCTGATGAAGTTCCTTCGTTTCTGCTTCTTGGTTGGTTTTGGGAACATATTTCGGAATTATAAAATTGTTCTAGACTCATGAACAGCAGTATTTTGAACGATATCTCACCTCTCATAATTTCATCTTTCAGTAATTTTACATAAAAAAAGGTAGATAATTATTAGTAAAGACAAATTAGTAAAAACATTAATAGTAAAAAATTTTGTTGTAAGGTTTTATCTTCAGTTAATCAAAAAAGTAAAGAATATGAAATAAAAGTGCTTTATGATACAAATTGAAAAATAATTATAACTTATAAGTGCTTCATTATTATTAATTTTGAATATTGTAATTTATTTTATACCTACAAAAATATAATTTTAAAATTTTATTTTCATTTCTAATTGGAAATTAATCTTCGATAAATTTTTTGTACAATGAAATATTAAAAGGCCGTAGTTATCCCTAAAAAGGTAAATTTTCGCACGAGTTTTCCCTTCCTTATGGGGGAAATGGAAGCCATCTGGACAACTAAATTCCTGTATGAGAGTGGAGAAGTTGATTTAAAAGAAACAAAAATGGATTGGGATTTAATATATTTATTTTTAAACACTGAATCCGTGACCTCCTGTGTTTTTGAAATAAATATGAAGCTGAAATAAAACTATTAAAAAACAAAGGGTGAATATCGAAAAAATAAAAACAGCAACAATTGAAATGTTTGCTTGACACTTTATGAACTTACAGTTATGGTGAAGATTAATAAAGGATGATCTGCTCAAGAATGAATGTATCAATCTGCCTAGAAAGTTTCAAAATGACATAAAAATATTTACATATTTACAATAATAAGCGGGAAGAAACTGCCGAATCTGC
This sequence comes from Argiope argentata, assembly GCA_026289955.1. Taxonomy (NCBI): domain Eukaryota; kingdom Metazoa; phylum Arthropoda; class Arachnida; order Araneae; family Araneidae; genus Argiope; species Argiope argentata. The sequence continues at coordinate 33,274 of JAOUZG010041449.1, read as the reverse complement.
TGCCCAACCCCAAACACATATACGATGAAGATAATTTTTACATTGCATGAAAACTCCGATCTGAGGAACAACAACAATTCTCCCCGATCATCATCTTGCTACCGATTTCGAAGGGTTGCTTTTGGTTCCTATAATCATCACCTAGAGCCATCTAACCTATAAATTTCCAGAGATATTGAAGCCTGAAATTTCGCCATACCTCTCAGCCTTGGCGACTGGATGAACTTTTGTTGCCAAGTTTTAAATTTTGTCACTCCCAAACGTAGCCAACCAACCTACATGTTGTGTCTTTATTCTTCAAGTGTGATTTGAAATGATGTTTTGTTTACTTTTATTTATATTATGATAATTCTTTTACTACTTGTTTTATTGTGAGAAGACTCATCTCGATACTGTTGATTGACAGAACTGAACTAAACCTTTCTTATACTATATACTATTCGCATTGGATGACCGTTTTGGTGCTATAAATACAATCATTCCAAACCAATTTGAAGAAATGTATTGCATCAAAACTGAAAATGCACCAGATATAAATTACGATTTCCTAATGATGATCGAGAATTTTGATTGGTTAACCGTGTTTCCAAGATGGTGAAATTTGGCTCATTTTTGAGGTTTAACTTTACTATATAAATTTTATTTGGCCATATCTCTCAGAAATGGGACAAACAGAGGTAAACAGCCCTTGGTGATTTACTCAGAAGCCCTTTCTTTTCGTGTGAAATAAAAATTGACGAAATTGATATTTTACTGGTTGTTGTTGACTATAAATATTTTTGATGTTTTTTTAACGACACAGAATGTACAGTGAAGTAGGGATTCTTCAGTTTTACTCCAGAATGGATGGGGGTCGAGAAACGGAAACCATCGACGACATATCAAAGGGTAACTAACATCCATATGAAATAAAAATTGACAAAATCTGTGCTTTTTCTAGAGCTCTATGATAATATCAATTATTTCAAATGGAAAAATCTGTGAGACGAGTTGGTCACCATTTCATCTTGTAATTTATTAAAGCAGAAGACTTTGTGTCTTCTTTTAAAGTGATTGTTTTAAACGGTTGCTTATTCATTTTAATCTCAATTAAATATAAATATACTGTGCTCTTCGAATTGTATACTTATTGGGAAGATGCTTTTATATCCATGATGTGCAAAAAGAATATAGATCATACAATTTTAAAAATGTATTTTATAATTTACTTACCTTGGATTCATAATACTTTGTATATTATGAATTGTACATGATGTGAATTACTGTGCTGTGTATATTATATGCATTTTGTGAATTTATTTTTGTTGTGATATCATAACAGAAAATCGGACTGTTTTGGATTTGAAATTGAATGGAATAAGAATTTCCAACCTATTTCGTATATTTTTCCAAGAACCAAACCAATTTTCTCTAAGGTAATTTTTTAATTTGATTCAGAATTTAATTTTCTTAGCTCAGTAAAGTAGCTGAATGAATATTTTTCATTTTGTGAACTGGATATAATGTGAATTATTGTACTATGTATAATTTATAGCTATTGTGAATTGACGTTTGTTATCTGATATCACAAAACAAATCTTCGATTCAGAAATGGTTCCTGTAATTTTCTTTCTTCGGTAAAGTAGCTGAATGAATATTATTCATTTTGTGAATTGGATATAATGTGAATTATTGTACTGTGTATAATATATAGCCTTTGTGACTTGATCTGTGTTATATAATATCGCGAAACGCAATCGGACACTACTGGAATGTGAATTTCAATAGAGAAATAGTTTCTTAACTTTTATTTGTTCATTAAGGTACGTGAATGCATATTCTATAGATTGTGAATTGTACCTTTGTTATATGATGTTTTATAACAAAATTGGATATCATAGGGAATCCATAGAAATATTTCAGAAGAAGATAGAAATATTTTTCATTACATTTTTTTAAAAATTTTCAAATAACTTATCGATAAATTTAATTTTTTGTAATGTTATTATAAGATTCTATAAAAACGTTTCCTTATTTAGTTATTAGTTCAAGTTATATTTGTAGATTTTTTATATACTGTAAATTATGTCTCAGTTTTGTGATATTTTAATACAAAACTGGAGAATGTATTTTAATAAAATGTTTGATAAATTTGCTTTTTAAAGAAATGAGTTTTTCAATTTTATACCTGGGAAATCTTAAAAGTTATCTGTAAAAATATTAAATCTTATAGGTATATTTTTTTTCATGCTTTCGTAAGTGCTGAAATGCAAAGGAATAATTTCATAAATGTGTTTCTGTGTTATTGATATTTTATGTGTATATGTATGAAGATATTTACAATTCTAAGTGTAATTTTTGAATTGATGTTAAAATTGATGTGAGATTTCAATAAAATGTTTATCATATGACTTCTTGTTTTTTTATATTGTCCGCAAATGAACCGACCTTCTGATAACAAATCTGTTTGACTGTAAACTTCTAGACCCCCTTAGGCTGCGCGATTTCTGAAATATTCAGGACTTTCGCTTTGCCCTATCTATCGCCGACATCAATTAGCAAGCTTTATTAATGGAAATAAATGGTTACTTTATTAATACAAACATTATTAAAGGAAATAAATGGCTGAATCTCTCAAGTGCGTCTGTGAAGAGCGCAATTAAAGGATATAAATGGATACATTTTAGTAATTTTTACTTGAAATTTATCAACATTTTACTTAAATCCCTCTACATCTATTTATCTGAGTGTCCATCGAACGTCTTGTAAATGCTGAAACAGAAAGACACGACGAGCGAAGCAGATATAAACATATAAATAATTTGATTGGTAAAATGCGTATTTGATCCAATTCAAAAGTAATGCTGACGTTTCATTCATATTTCCAAATATATTTTCGTACAGAAAACTGACTCTCAGTGGATAAGATTTTAAAACCTCTCTTGTCTTTATTTGCATTGATGTTTAAAGATATAAAAGTCAAAGAATTGCTTAAGGATTTTTGTATTCTTAAATTTTTGCCAAATTTTCTTAAGTGCATTTTATGAAAGGAATTATATCACGGTCTTGCTTAAACTAAAGATTATTAAGAATTAAATATTGAAAAACTATAGATATGTAATTATAAAAAATGATTTTGGAAAGCGTAGTGATATTGTAGCTGAGAAATGCAATTGTTATTTTTCAGAATTGCAACAGAAATATTGCCTCATTGTCACTACAATGAAGGAGAAAACAATCAGCGTGAATGGTCTCCCCAAATCCTTCTCGCGTTCTCTCTATTAAGCTGCTATACCACCTACACAAAAATTTGTAGAACTTGGGGAAAGGAACAAACGCTTTGTCTGGCATTAGAGTGTTATAATTATAGCATATTAATTTTTGGCGTGAATTTAGCATTTTTAATGAATTTCTCGTGTGATCCTTGTCGTATTTTTGGGAGATTCCTCCTTGGCATGTGGTTAATAGTTTTCGAAAATCGAATTCTTGTTTTTTAACACTCCAATCGATTAGCATTCAAATTTTACACGGTATCATAATTGTAGTCACTAATTCAATTTTTAAATTAGATTTGTTTATGGGAGAATGATATTAAAGCAGATGAGGGTTGTTTTAAGCCCAAACCCACAACCTTGAAGGTTATTTGGCTCATAAAGCTTTCACCACAAACTTAAGTAATAGTCTTTTTATGCAGTCATCGTGTTTACAGGCTTTTAAAAGATAAGATTAATAGACAATGAACCCTTTTGTTAGATTGGGCTTAAAATTCGAAAGGGTGACAAAGCTGTAGATGTTAAATGTATATTCCCACTTCTATCCACCTAGCTCTCTTCGTTTCCTAGTTATCCTTTTCTTATATTCGAACATTCAGGCAGACAAACTTCTTCCTATTGTAAATGCGTTCGGGATTTGACAGACACCTACATATTTCGTTTGAAGAGCGTATACAAAGTTCCATTTGTTTAGTTCACTGGTTATTTGAGTTATTTTTGTCTCAGACACACAGATGGATTTAATTCTAAAAATGTGTTTTTGAATCCCTAAGATTTCTAAAACCTGTAAAATCGATGAAATCTTGAGTTCTAATTTTTTGACCATTACAGTACTTTCTCTATACCATGTGCGCTCGAACGAAAGCATGAAAGGAGGATAAGAAAGTAAAATTGAATATTTGTCATTTATTTATTTCGATAATTTTTGTTCCATTATTTTAAAAGCTTGTATTAATTTCCTTTTTTTGTCAGATATAAAATTTTGAAACCTAATCTTGTCTAATTTAAATCGACAAATATTTTGATAAAGTATGCTTTGGGGAATCATATGCAAAATTTTTCTTTTAATAACAATTACCAAAAGTGAACAGAATAAATAAAAAATACAGGGTGGGCAAAAAGTACATAAAAACTTTATAAGTTCGTAAAACACGAAAACAAAAGTAAAATAAGAAAATTGCTTTGCAAGTATAACATTGATTGGTCATGAAATTTTGCTAAGGTAAGAATTAATTCTAAAGCAGCCAACAGATGGCGCTGGTATGAATAACTTTGAATTATGCTAATGATACTTGAAATCATAAATACTTACGCTCTTGATTGAGAACCAGTTTTCCGTCAGCTTTAAGTGAACAAGATTGTTGATTGGGAAATTTAAAATTTTACTGGCGAAGCTGTTTTCCATGAATCAGGAATCAGCGACTGCTGCTCTGCGTAACTCGAAAAGGTATGAATGCTGGAAACGGGTCTTTTACAGTAGCAGACTTGATAAGACTTGTTTAACCATTTGAGGAAACTGGGTTACTGGGGGGGGTAATGTGAGGTCCGGAAGACCAAGTTCTAAGGTAGACACTTTCAGCGCACGTTGTATCTAAAATGGAAACATTATTTATATAATCCTCTTCAGGGACTAGTAGTGCACGGAAACTGGCAAAAGCCAAGTTTCCATGGCCCCCTCGATCTCCAGATCTGACATCAGCAAACTTTTGACTAAGAGAAAATTCATAATCCGGAGTGTATCGGTTCCATCCATCCAATCTGGCGGAATTGAAAGATGCAATCCTCCAGTCGTCATGTGTACAGATGGACATACTGCACTCTACCCTTGATTTGATTGGTAAAAGGCGTGCAACGTATTATAACTGGGGAAATGTTATTGCTGTAATAAATGGTAACTTTTTTGTATTTGTGTTATTTTTTTCCCCACTATTGTACAAAGCGTCATCTATCGCTTGTGTTTTTTTTAATTATTTTTTTTTCTTAAAAAATTCTTTTACTTATGGATGCGAAACCTTCAATTCGTATTTTAATTTGATTAATTTTCCGAGTCTTATAATTATTTAAAATATCAACGAGCCCGTATTTTTGTTTTGAACGCATTTTACAAAAAAAATCGATTTTTGAAGCAAAATTCCCAATGCCTCAAATCTTGTTCTTTTTTCCAAAATGTGAAGCAATATTCTTGGATCAATTGAGACGCATTTCTTTATGGACAAACCTATGAGAAAATTCTTTGGGTTTCCACTTTGCTTTGAATAAGAATTCTGTTGTGTATTTTCAATAAATATTAGCATAGTTCTTGGAGACAGCACATTAATTGGACACAGATAAAAACATACATATTTACGATTAAGCACACAGCCACTTGTGAGGTTCGCAGGAAAAATTGCGCTGTAATCAAGCCTAATCACCCAGATATTCTTACGCGAGAAAAATAGCCCGCTCGATTAATACAAACACACCCGTAGTACGAGTGATATTTTTCGAGAATTTATAATAATACGCATAAAACAAAAGTCAAATAATAATACAAAAACTACATGTACATACAAAAATTAAGAAATTATTTTCACAAAATATTTTAACTTTTCATCACTTACAGCTTTTGTAAGAAAATCTGCAATCAAGCTTTCTGTTTTTATTCTAATTTAATGACATTGTCTTCCAACAAATCTTTTACAAAATGAAAACGTAAGTTCATATGTCTTGATTAATTAGAAGACCTGGTGCATTTATTCCACTGCTAGACTATCCGAGTTTAAGGTCACAACATCATTTATAAATTGTTCACAATTTATGAAGCTTAAAACTCACTGCTACACAATTCCTAATTTATTATTGCAGGGCTGACATCTACCGGATGTCTGGTTTCGGTGTGAATATTCTGAAAAATACCGAATAGACTAGGATGTGACTCACAAAAGCTTTTTATTACGGACAAAACATATAACACAACATTACAATGAGAAGTTTCCAGTGCTTCTAATTACATCTACAGAAAAAACAGGACGGCAACACAGTTACCTCATTAGCTTGACGCTGATTGGTTGTAGAGGAGATGCCATTCACAACATCCCCCCTTTTTGATAATCTGGATAGCTTAGTCAAAAACATGAGTTAAAGTCAACAAGTTCAGCTTTTCGGGTTTCTTCACAAAACGGTCACATCTGGTCACCTGAGGTTTCATGGTGGCCTTTACAGTATCAGTTCACTGACGAATCAGTCTGTTGAACCTTTTGTAGAGGTAGACTTCTTACATCATTCTCACTCACTTCAAACGGGAACACATGTTGAATTGGAAGAATTAAGGTGCAAGATTGAGTCTTTTGTTTAACAGTTCTCACAAGTCCATCCTTTCCTGGAATCAATTTTATCACGCGAGCAAAAGGCCACTGAAGACGTTTTTTCCGATCGTCCCCAATCAAAACTATATTACCCACTCGAATTCTTGACGATTTAGGATGTTGTTTTTGTCGTTGAGTCAATTGACCAAGTTATTCATTTCTAAATCGCTTTCTTAGTTCCTCGATTAACTCTTATTATCAATCTCTTCCGGTAGTGATTAGCATCCCGGACATCTAAATCTTTAGCCTCGACAGTTGGTATTTCGAACAGGAACATTGCAGGCGTAATTGGAATCAGATCCTACATATCTTCGGACAGATATGTCAATGGACGTGAATTAATCACCTTTTAACATTCGCACAAAATAGTTGGCAATTCTCCATACCTAAATATGGCTTTCCCTAGGGTTCTCCTGAGAAGCTCTTTCACCGTTCTTACAAGCCTATATCAAAAACCTCCCCGCCGGGCGTCTGTGGGTGGTGTAAATTTCCATGTTGTACGCTTTATCTCTGCATATCGAGAAACTTTGTTCCAATCGACATCATCCAATTTGTTGAATTCACCTCTGAAATTTGTGCCATTGTCTGAATATATTATTTGAGGTCTTCCTCGTCTGGCCACAAAACGACGAAAAGACATTAGGCAGGCATCAGTAGAAAGAGAAGAGACTAATTCGTGGTGCAATGCACGATAGATGGTATATAGGACAACCCAAACCTTATCACCCCTTTTAATGTACAAGGGACCAGCCAAATCTACGCCTACCACGTTAAACACTGCTGCATCTTTCCCTCTGTCAGCTAGTAGAGAAACAGGATCAGTCATGCGAGATTTACTTCTAAATCTACGACAGTTAACACGGGCATTCCATATCTTTCGAACAGCTCGTCTACCACCTACTAACCAATATTTCTCCCCCATTATGCTTAAGAGCAACTGTGTTCCTGCATGATGATTCTCTACATGAAAATTCTCTATAAGTCTTTGCATAAAGACACAATTGTTTGACAATAAAGTTGGCGAAAGAAAATGAGGTGCATCTATACGTTCAGTTATTCGCGTTTTCACACGAATGATGTTATTATCGTCTCTGAATACACTCTGGTTGGAAATTCACCTATCGTCTACAAAGCTGTGAGCGTGAACAGATCGGATCAGTAGGATCTCAGCACACTATAAATCATGTAAAGATAATATTCCTTTCTTTCTGTCGCTGATGCCGCTTCTAACATTTTTAACAAATCTAAGAACCCAGGTGACTAATCTTAAGATTGAATGAAATTTTGAACATTTCCTAGCATACCATTGCAACTTTTAATCCGACAATTTCAAATGGCACAATCTAACTCTTCTTCTTTCCAATGAAATTTCGGAAGTATCCTAATCAGGTAACTTAGTAATTGGCCATGTATCTGGTGACTCTACCAACCACGATGGACCTCCCCCACCAATGTGACTCAACTAAATGACTGGGGGAACATCCTCCAGAAATTAAATCGGCTGGATTAATTTTTCCGGGCACATGACGCCATTCACTGTTAGGAAATAGATTTTTCATTTCTTTAATTCTATTGGAAACGAAAGCTGACCAACCTCCCCTTTCCATCAACCAATACAATGCAGCCAAGGAATCACTCCAAAAAACCGTTTCCATTTCAGTGATATTAAGAGATTCCTGTACCGAATGTGCCAACCTGGCACCAACACAACACGCCATCAGCTCTAATCTGGGAATTGTTACCAGTTTTGAGAGAGCTACTCTCGCTTTTGCCCTAATCAGTGCAACCTTTACTCAATGGGAAGTGTTTGATCTAAAAAATATGCAAGTGGCATAGGCCTCTTTGCATGCATCAACAAAAACATGCATTTGTGTGCTATCGTTAATTTCAAAATGACGAGGAATTTCGACATTTGAAAGTATCTTGATTTCATTCCACCATTTCAAAAAGGGTTTCACTCTCTCATATCTTGCAAAGGTAAGTCCCATGATAATTTTAATTTCCGTGTGATCTGCAACAATATTTTGGGTGCTTCAGTTACTGTACACAACATACCTATCGGATCAAAAACCTTATGGACAGTTGCCTGAACAAGTCTTTTTAGTTTCACCTGCTAAACTTTCAAAATTCATTTTACACTTCAGAGTGTCCTTATCAAGATCCCAAATTATCCCTAATAATTTCGTTGTACCTGTTCTTTTGGATATGTGCTTACTTTCTACATTACTTTCCCAAATACGTAAATTAAAAAAACCCACGTGATAAAATTTCCCTAGGCTTTAAAACAAGCTCTTCTTACTGTGCAATATCATTCACCCTTCTAATGCAATTACCCACATAAAACGAAGGTTTTAACTTAAAGACAAGTTGAGAATAATCTATAGGCACATTTTCTAGCTAATGCGCAAGTACTGCAGCTAACAAGAAGGGACTCGACGATACATCAAAAACCGGTGACGGTGATCAATTTCCTTACCTTCGTGAGGGTAAAAGAATCTTTAAAAAATCTATGCTTAGGTGCAATTCCTGTCTGAAGGAATGCCTTTTCAATATCGTCGGAAAATCCGATCGGATAACTGCGAAACCTGTCCAAAATATCCGGTATCTGCTCAATTAAATTTGGACCTTTATACAATAAGTCATTTAGTGGACTCAGGCCAGTTTCACGAGTAGATGCGTCAAAAACGGGTCGTATTTTAGTTGTAATGATATCGTGTTTCGCAATTGGTCAATGCGGCAAAAATGAGAATTTTCGCTTTTCCCTTCAATTCTTTCTATAATTTTTAATTTCTCCCGTTCTCTAAATACAACTTTATAATCACCTAGAACCCCATTTCTTTTTATGTCGATCCCATGTCCAGTTCTCTGTTGGAAGACAAATCTATTGCTTCCGATTTTAAAGGTGAACAAAGTTCGTATTCTACGGTCTGGCAGAGTTTTCATACTGTTTTTAAAATCCTTAATTACTTTTAAATATTCATTTTTTTCATTTAATTTTTGAATTGGGTCAACAATTCCAATGCTCCCGAGATTCCACAATTCACTAACAGGCAATTTTTTAACCAATAAAAAAAGAGCATTTAAAACAGTATCACACTCTTCATTGCATTTACCAAATGCATCCTGTTTTCCAATCAAAACAAAAACTAAACCGAGTTTTATTAAAAGCAAACCCGGATCCAATTTAATATTCGCTTCCATAAAAAGTGAACCAGCAAATTTTGGCCTAGTAATAAATCTATTTCGCAATCCATATCCGCAAGATCAGACAAAATAATCCCCCTTTTATTCAATTCATCAATCACCGCAGGGCTACTAACCTTTGGCACTTTGCCACAAATCTTCTTTTTCAGAGAACATCTGGACAGGGAGCGAGAATGAATCATCCAGCGGGCATAGCAACAGTCATAAACATCATAGAACTGACAGGTAGTTTCTCTCCCCCTTCCCCAAACAGCAGATGTTGCATTTTGATCTTATTATTTGATTTAATGCCTAATTTCTGAATAAACATGTTTCGTGATGTACGAGTGCTGCGATCTGCTGTCAATCAAAGCTCTAACTTTTATTATTTTATCATTAGCACAAACTTTAACAAATAAAGTCATTAGAAATACATTTTTATTACAACTGTTAGACAATGAATTTGTTTCAATGATATCAGATTTCTGATTAATATTAATTTTCCTCTGATCGTACACTAAATAATGGTGCGCTTTTGCACAATACAAACACGAATTCCTAACCTTACAGTACTTAGAAAAATGAGAAACAGCCAACAGTTTGCTCTGTTTCTCAATATGCACTTTTTCTTTTCCTCTAATATTTTTCTAGCAGCTAAACAGTCCTTTGGGGAGCGTTTTTTATAGCAAAAATGCATAATAAATTTCGCTTACGTGGGCCAGTCCTATGGTGTGGGCTTACCAGCGTCGGTGCAGAGGGAAACTTATCCGGTCTGTTGACATCTCTTATGTTTTTATTGACAGGAGATGAAAATTTATTCCCAGCGAGTTGCACCATTTCGTCATTTTCAACTTCTTGTGTAATGAAGTCCATTAATAATTTCAAATTATGACCTTCAACCGTAGTATCCTCTTTGAAATTTTTGATACTTTCAAATGCCAACAATATGTCTTCTGGTTGACAGAATTCCACCAAAGGACTCAAAAATTCACCATATTTGTCCTGTGTCCGTCCCAGGCTTTTCAGAGCTCGTATCTTCGATTCCAGTTCGTCATATAACGTTGGGAGATCTGTTTTAGAACGACCTGTGGCTGCATTTTTCATGACCATTGCCAATAAGTCTCGTGCATAGATCTGCACAAATAGATCTTCTCTCCTGAAACTTTCTTGAATCTGGGCTATTGCTTTTGGATAATTGTCTGCTGTTGCGGGAAAACACTCGACAACTCGAGTCGCCTTTGAATTTTGCACAACAGCCTGCAATAAGTACCGGAACTTGTCCTCATTTGGCAAATTTTCATCTGGATGAATCTTTTTGAACGGACTCCAGAAAGTCAAATTATCCTTACCATTACCGTCGAATTTCTTGGTTCTATTATTGGTAGCTTGAATTTCCCCTTTTAAGGCACTTCATTACTTTCGTTTTTTTTTTTTTTTTTTGGCAGACAGCCTTTCCACTTTGCACAAAGTTCAGAGAATTTGTCTCTGTATACTTCGGCTTTCATGAAGTCTTCTTCATACGCTACTTCATCTTTTTTCTTCTTTCAAGATAAGATTTGAAATATCTGACATCTTTCTAAACGAGAATATTGATTGCCGATTTTCATACTTAAAACGCAAAGTTTGATTACATCAGGAACTTCTCTCGTAAGCTCCTCTTCAACAGCTTTAGCGCTTAGCGTAAACGACGTACGCAGCGATCTTCGTTGTGTTTTTAACTTAGCCACATCCACACTTTCTCTCAGGCCCAATATAATTAACTAAGAACCAAAACCGCGCCCCACGTTGGGCGCCAGATAAATTATGAAGCTTAAAACTCACCGCTACACAATTCCTAGTTCATTATTGCAGGGCTGACATCTACCCGATATCTGGTTTCTTTGCGAATATACTGATAGATACTGAATAGACTAGGATTTAACACACAAAAGCATTTAATTACGGACAAAACATAAAACACAACATTCCAACGAGAAGTTTCTAGTGCTTCTAATTACATCTACAGAAAGAACAGAACGGCAACACAATTACGTCATTAGCTTGACGCTGATTGGTTGGAGAGGAGATGCCATTCACAACAATTTAACTCGGTTAATGAATTTACAGTCCAAACAATGTCTTTGCATATTTCAGAAATAGCAAATAACTCAGCTTCACATGTTGACAGAATGACACTTTTTTGTTTGTGACATTACCAATAAATTAATGAATTCCCTATTAAAATTACACCACCAGAGCATGATTTGCCATTTTCTGCATTTTCCCAACTATCATCAGAACTTGCATTAAGAAAACCAAATTTACTGTCATAAAACAATTTTTTTCTCTTGAACCTATTAAATAGTACTCTTTTTACCAAATTATAATGCCTTTTTTCGGGTTTATGATGAAATGGTGACAAATATGTTGTTAGAAATGATAAATCACGTCGAGTTCTATAAGCTAATTATTAAAGTTCACCAATTAATTCCTGATACATCGTGATGTCAAGCATTTCATTTGTGGAAAGGAAACTCTTATTTTCTCCTTTTACAATTGGAGTTTTAACACTTTTAAATTTTTCTAGATTATGTTTAACCAATAATGATTCAATGTATTCTGATTGGCATAAACTAATACCATTTTCATGTTTAACAATTTCTATTCCTAAAAACTTACCAGTGTTTTCTGATGCAATCCAAGTATACTTTTGATACTATTTACAATCTCTTGATACATTTCATCATTATTAGAAAAAATTGCTAAATCATCTACATAATACATATTATAAAAATATTTTTAACCAAGAGTTTTAATGAACACACAACTATCAGAAGCCAGTTGCATCAAACAAATTTTTCTAATTTATCTTTTATAGTCATATACTAGTTTCTACCAGATTGAGGTAAGCCATAAATACTCTTTCGCAATTTACAAACTTTTTCATCTCCAATTAATTTTTCATCACCAGGTGGAGGTAACATGCAAACAGTTTCCTCAATTTCACTATATATATGAAGTTTTAACATGAAAGAACTTAAAAAATCAATTTAATTTCGACGCAAGTGCCATTTACATTCTGAAAGATTCGATGTTTACAACCTATGAATAAGACTGAGAATAATCTTTATTTTTTATTTGATTAAAACCTGCTGCTACTAGTCTCGCTTTGTATTTTGTTTCACCAGAGTTATCTTGTTTTGAAAGAATATACCCATTTGCTTTTTATTAATTTTGTTTTTGCAGTCTTATTTACTATTTCCCAAACTTTGTATTTATTTAACGAATCCGATTCGTTTTTCATTGCTATTTCCCAGTTCTTCCAATCGGCATTATTTTTTGCTTCTAAGAATGTATTCGGAATTTTATGAGCTACATTAGCTAACATTTGTTTAGATTTGAGCCTTTTCGAACGTCTAATTGGGATCTGATTTACGTTCTTATTACTAGAATCAACATCTGGTATTTCGTTTTTATCCCCTATAATGGCGTCTATCCGACGCGAAGTTCCGTTATCGTATACAATTGATTAATCTCTATTCTCATTCTCTGCCGATTCAGCAGAAATGTCTAAACTAGATATTTCACTTTTTGTTTTTTTGATTTATCTCGCACATCGCCGGAGAAATTTCAGGCAGTGAATTAATATCCCAAGATTCTGCTTTCGTTTAACCCGAATAACTACTATTTTTTAGAGATTCGTTGAATTTAACTGATCTATTATTTTTAGGTTTTTAATGTCATAAATTCGAAGACACTTTCTTTCTCTAGCATATCCTGGCATTATACCACGTCTTCCTGGGACTTCAAATTTATTTCTCATTACTTTTGGAAAGTGAAAATAAGCTTTACTGCCAAATTTTTTCAGATAGTTTAATTTCGGTTTTCTACCTGACCATATTTCAAGAGGGTTTTTTATCTTTTCCTTTACGTGGGGTTACATTAGACACTTGGGTAGTACAGTTAATGGCTTCGGCTCAAAATTTGAATGGAAGCTCACTTTCACATAATAATGATCTAGTCCTTTCTAAAAGGACGCTGTTCGCTTTTTCGGTTGTACCGTTACTTTCACTGTTGTAGGGAATAGTTTTTTTCATGAAATATTCGTGATTTAGAAAGATAAGTATCAAGTTGTTCATTTACAAATTCTAAGCCATTACCAGTTCTTATTTTTTTAATTCTCTTATTAGTTATATTTTCATAATTGGCTTTAAACTGCAAAATTATATTAAACGCTTCATTTTTATTTTTCAAGAAATAAGTGAAATACATGCCAGAAAAATCCTCCACCAATATCATGAAATATTTTGAACCACCAAATGATTCAGGTTGTATAGGACCACACAGATCAGCATGGATCAACTCAAGAATTTCAGAACTGTGATTTACATCAACACTTGAAAGAGTTTTTCTGGTTATCTTACTTATATCCCAAGTTTCACATCGAAAATCATTAATATCATTAATATCAATTTAATCCTTCATTTTAAGCATATACTTAGAATTTAAATGAAATAATTTGTAATGCCAAATTTCATAATTAATAGAGGATTGCTTAAAAAAGTAACACTCTGAATTATACAAGGGTTCTAAATATAATTCTAATCTATTGTTATTTTTAAATGGTTTAGTAACAAATTTATTATTTTTATCGAGAAGCAAAACACGAATATTATTGGATTTAATTTTACAACCCTCATCCATCAAACAAGTTACTGATAATATATTATATCTTAATTCAGAAACATAGCTAACATAAGTAATTGTTAAATTTGTCGGATAATTACTGACAGTTTTTGTTTTAACTGTTCCGATTCCCTCGCACAAAATTTTAGAGTCCTTACCTGCTAAATAAATGTCCTTTGTTTCAGGGATTAATTTTTCAAATCACGTACTGTCCTTGGCCATATGACAAGAAGCTCCACTGTCCAACAACCCCATTTTATCACTTAGGCTTTCTTGCTGATGATAAGTATTAAACATATTGTCACTAACACATCGTTGTTTTGTTGACTGTTTGACATGGCGTGATGCATTTCTTCTTTGATTATTTTCATTACATGGGGCACTTCGAGAAATATTTTTGTTTTTGTAAAAACATTCTTTGACGATATGATTTGGACGTCTGCAGATGTAACGGAGCCTTATACCTGAACTTTTGTTTTTCTTAGAATAAAACACTTTTGCATTGCCTCCTTCCGCACGAGTACTCGTCGTCGAACAACAGGTATTTTCTTCTTCGCGTAACATTTCTAAAACTTCATCGATTGACTTGTCACGTTGGGTTTTGAGAATTTCTCGTACTTTAGAGAGTTTTCCTTTCAGCCCGCGCACTGTATAATAAACAAGCTCTCTAGGTGTGGCATCTAGTCCTGAAGAATAGCACTTCGTCGCCATTCCTCTTGCTCTCCCAACATAATCGTTTGCCGTTTCATTACTTTTCATTTGAAGATTTTTCGGTCTTCTGCTTGACCAGTGAATGTTGACTTTTTTTTTTCCAAAGATTTTCACATTTTTTTCTGCTGCGGACAGTAAAGACCGTTTGTCGGACAATGGTAACTTAATAGAAGCAAAGGCGTCAAAATTGTTCTGATTCCACTCAGATGCATCCTTTTCACTTAGATTATCTGGTTTCACCGCAGATATCACAGAGTCCAATCTTTTCAAACTTAGAGCTGGCTGTATTTTCAATGCCCAAATAAAGTAATTAGTTCCATTCATTTCAGGGACATTTAATTTATACATGCTGACAATTCGATTTCCGAAGTTTCTTTTTATTCACAAAGTTCACTACGAATTTTAAAGAAACATAAACTACGAACCAGAATCATGGTACTGTTACCAATTTGTTGTTAATTTTCAATAAATATCAGCATGGTTCTTGGAGACAGCACATTTATTGGACACAGACAAGAACACACATATTAACGATTAAGCGCACAGCCACTTGTGATGTTCGCAATAGGAATTGCGCTGGAATCAAACCTAATCACCCAGGTATTCTTAAGCGAGAAAAATAGTCCGCTCGATTAATTCCAATACATTTCACAACAAAACCTGAAATTATGAAATCGATATGGAGCAAACAACATTTCAAAGCTACTGCAATTCAATATAAGTTTTAGTCATTCGAAAGACGTTTCTTCCGTTCAGGTATTTCATTCGATATTTTAAGAGGATAGTTTAGTAATTGCAGTGGCTGTATTTCTATTCGCTAATTAAAAGCACAATTTTGATTTATTTTATAATGGTTTCGGTGCTGACAATTTTCAATAACTATTCAAAAAACGTATTAAAGACTAGCAGCCTGTGGCGATCAGCCGTTACGCCAGTATTAATGCCGACTAAGAGGCTCAATTAATTTTTTATATATAAATTGATCTCATAATAGGTTTTTCAGACAAAATATTTTTAAGCTTCAAATTTCGATAGTTTAAAAATTCACTTATACTATGTAGGTCTTAAGCAGTCCTATCTTTGAAGTCCGCATCTCTCTCTGATTTTCTATCAGTGCACGTAAAATTCACTTTTAGATTAAAGTGGAAATGATGAAACTTCAATTAATACAACGACCTCTTTACTCAATCCAAGCATGACTTTAAATAAAATTGAAAAATTATCTTAAAACAGAGTAATTCGACATAGAAGTTTTATGTTCATTACAGAAATTGAAATATTGTAAATTTTTATAATTTTTTAATATCCGAAAGAATTATTTAGCAAGCATTTCAAGGATTCAATGAAAAATTTTATTTTTAATTGTATATAAATACTCTCAACAATAATATATTTATAAACTAAAGAAAAATAAAATATTCCAAAAAACGATGAAGTTTAAATTTATAGACGGTCTTATGGATTCATAGTCTGTAAAATATTCTTAACATTTCAACTTCTAAATTAATAAATAAGCATTTCTATCTTCAAATCTGGCTGATTTATTCAGTTCTGTGGTTGTTGTTGTTTCTAATGGCACTTGCCTATGGACAAGCTCGCTGCTGGACCCAGCAGCAGATTTAAGCCGAGTGAAGCGTCTCTTGTTTCAAGTAGCGCCAACTAGGGCCAAGAGTACGACGTTTGCTACACACTCATCACATTCGCTTGCACAACCCCTTTTTACAGGGGGGCACATTCACACATCTCACAGATAGCACACAGAATAACAACCATGCCCGAACCAGGACTCGAACCCGGGACCTCCTGAACACGAGGCAGACGCGCTACCTCTGTGCCAGCAAGCCGGCTTTATTCAGTTCTGAATATTGCAAGTTTAGAACAATAATCATTTTTATAATCGAGGCCAATTATTCTAGAGTAACCCTGATTGGCTTCTTTGATATCTTGATAAAGTGATCTAAATCATCAATCAATAATTTATCGAATAGTTACATTGAAATTTTCATAGATCGATCAGCTTTGATGATTGATTTAGTTGATTGGAGTGCCACTTTTTTTTATTGTAAGGACTTATTGTCCCTAGAATATTTTGTTAAATATTACTCAAAGAGCAGATGATATATGTAAAAATTTGAATGTCGTTATTCATCAGCATTTTTTCCCCTTAAAAAAATTGGTTAACTTGGTGTAAAACAACGGACACAGCATCTCAACGGAGAAGCACCGATGCGTGCACTTCTGCAGAAAGAGAAACGTTCTATTGGATCCAAATATTAATATTGGATATATTAACATTGAATTCCTTTTGTAACATTACTAAATTCATTAAAATTTGGAATTACTATATTCATTAGAAACACACACAAGGAGCTAAAAAACATGCAGTGTCTAAAACGTTTTTACAACATCATTTTTATGAGTGTAATGTTACCATCAAATTTTGCTCTTCCTTTATTTTTATTGATTTAGCTTTGTTTAAGTGTTGAAACTTAACTGCATCTGTACTCCAACAGTTTCCTACTATGGAAATAAAAGAAAAGGGAAAGATTTACTTCATCTCTTGGAAAACTGGAAATACAAATTGTCGACTTTAAAAACAGTCAAATTTAGGAACATGAAAATTAATTTTCTGCCCCTAACTTTGAAGCAGTTTCAGCTATTTAAAACTTCAAATACAAAAGTTTTTAAACTTAATGACGCGCTAATACGGCTCATTCAATTTGTCTTTCTATATTCAATACTAGCCGCCTTTGGCGACCAGTCGGTTCGCCAATATTAATGCCGACTAAAGGGTTAAATCATTTTTTACTAAACTTGGTCTCATAATAAGTTTTTCAGCAAAATATTTTTAAGCTTCACATTTCGATAGTCATATAATTCACTTATACTATTATGTAGGCCTTAAGCAGTCCTATCTTTGAAGTCCGCATCTCTCTCTGATTTTCTATCAGTGCACGTAAAATTCACTTTTAAATTAAATTGAAAATGATGAAACTTCAATTAATATAAAGACCTCTTTACTCAATCTAAGCATGTCTTTAAATAACACTAAGAACTGAAAGCAGAATAGTCCGACATTGAAGTTTCAATACAGATGTTCAATACAGAAATTGAAACATTATAAAAAGTTTTATAATTCATAAGATCTCAAGGAATTATTCAGCAAAAATTTCACAGGTTAATTGAAACCATTCAGTTTTTCATTTTATTTTTAGATGTATATAAATGCTCTCAATAATATTTTTTTTAGGTTTATAAATATATTTCAAAAAATTATGGTTTAAATTCCTTTGGTCTTATAGATTCATATGTGTAAAATATTCTTATATTTCAACTTCTAAATAAATAAATAAGCATTTCTATCTTCTTCAAATCTGGCTGATTTATTCAGTTCTGAATATTGCAAGTTTAGAACACTCATCATTATCATAATCTAGACCAATTATTCTAGAGTAACTCTGATTGGCTTCTTTGATATCTTGATAAAGTGATCTAAAATCGCCAGTTTTTATAAATAGTTATGTTAAAATTTTCATAGATTGATCAGCTTTGATGATTGATTTAGTTGATTGGGACGCCACTTTTTTATTTAAGGACTTATTGTCAAGAGTGTTTTGTTAAATATGATTCACAGACAAGATGATGTTTGTAAAAATTTAATTCATCAGCATTATTTCCCTAAATCTATAATTATATATTTCACTAGGACCAATTGCTAAGAGATTTATGTCTCTCCCCATAAAATTAAGAAATTAGATGCTGGGCTCCGATTACAAAAGATGCCTTGTAGATGTTAAGCCATATTTGCCTTAAATAAAATTGTTTAATTGGATTAGTAATATATGTATAGTAAAATATCATAGATAACGTTTCCATCCATTTATTTTCCAAAAATATCATGTTTCATACTTGTTTCATTTTATGCAGACACGTGCCGAAAATGACATTTTTATATGTTTAATTTGGAATGACAGTTGATTTATTTTTCTCGTGAAAGAACATGATATTGTTTTGGTAGAAAGTCTTGATGTCTCCGAAATATGCGGGTAAAAATAGTTTTATATGCTTTTACAAATTTTGCATTGTTAATTATTACGTATGCTTGTTTGAAAGAAGATGCGTTTTCGAATAGCTGACCTACTTTTACCAGTATAGATTTAATATTACGTTACTTCGTTGAAAGAAGATGCGTTTTTATTTCGCATGATTCATTAAAATGCGGAGATAAATTACAATCACGAGGGCGAATTCTTTGATTTGCACAAAATATCTTCTTTACATAAGTAAAAGTAACAATTCTAAATATGTCTTATTGTTTTAAAAATCAAAAAAAGAGGAAGCAAAAATATTTTACTACTACTGATTATCAATTGCTTTTTGTTCGTCGTTTCTTTGAAATGACGTCATTTCGTTTTGTCAGTTCGTTTAAGATTTCTTGCTTTTAAATAATTAATCTCGCTCTCGGAAGACTATCGTTTGGTGCTTTTCTAAAAATTCTTTTTCAGTTTTAAATGTCGCAATTTTAGAATATATTTTTACTTTGTATTTTTATTTATTTCAATTCTTTCATTGAATTAATAATTTTGATATTGCAAACGACCCAGAAAAATTTTCTTTTGCATTTATTGTTTAAAAAATATCACATTTCCTATTTATTTCATTTCACATAATCACGGGATGAAAATTGTATTTTTCTTTTTTATTTTTGGTAGTAATTAACTTTTTTTTAAATCAGAACTTCGGAAAATGTGATGGCAACATTTTATTACAAACTGATTTTTTATGAGATCCTCGAGAAGATAAAATGTTATTTTTACTTTTTTTTTTTTGCGAAATAAATTGTTAAAAAAACAATTACATTAAATGTTTAAAAATTCATTAAAAATAGAGTTTTAATTTGTAGGTCAAAACATTAGTATCATTGTAAAGCTAATTTTTTGAGCTTTAAAGTGATGCAAAAATCAATTTTGTGCTGTAATATTTTCTGAAGTTATAGCGAAAAAACATCAAAATTTGGCTTATTTTTTAATTAATTAAAATTTTAATTAGAAATTTAAAAAAAAAGTGCTCCGAGGTGCACATTCCCGGCACCCAAGGTATGCATATACCAAATTTCCTAGCTCTAGGTCGAACGATCTGGCCTGTACTGCGCCAACACACAAACACACCCACCCACACACCCACACCCAACCACACACGTTACTTTAACTAATAATGGTGTTGCTAATGGTTCTTTTTTTAGATAGCAATTAATCGTGTTTCAGGTTACTTTTATTCCGATCATTAGAAAAATAATTCTTGAGATAATGTCTATTGTTTTGTCTTTAAAAGTTATAATTCAACTCTTGACGAATTAGATGAATGAAATTTGGCAAATTTACTTTAAAATTGAAGATACCTGTTAAATAACGGTTAAATTTCTTCATGTATGAGTAAATCTTCGGTTGCTTTCTGTGATATCGTTAATGAAACTATTTCGTTACATCAATAATATTTCAAAACCACATTCCTACAAAGGCAAATACCAAACTAAACACCCATTTTTTGCCACTGTATAATTATTATTAATCATTATTAACCTATTAGTTAATCAGATGAAACTTTCAAGATGACGTGGTTTGGGGTCTAAGTCTTAATTATGCATGGCATTTCATTTTCATTAATTTTTGGAATTCAAATGTTTTAGAAATTCAAGAATAATTTCTATAAGAAGCATTTAAATTTATTTTATTTATTCATGTAAAATACTAATTTAATTTTTAAAGGAAGAGAAACAACAACATTATGAAACAGTTTAGAAAATTGCTGAATATAAAAATGGATCTTTAATTGAAGGAGAAAAAAAAATATTCCCCGACGAACAAAGCCAAATCACATGCATACAACAAAAGAATAAAACAGCAACAGCATCAAATTTGTGTTGTTGGTTTCTATTTCAATTTTCTGAAATGTGTCCTTTTCTTTCCTTGGTCAATACGAATTATACGATTTCATTCCGAAGAACAATGCAAGATTAATCCTATACAATTTCATTTTTAGTTTGCAGATTGAAATCAGATGTAATATTTGTATTTTATTTAATAATAATAAAAATATTACGCCAGTAGAATCTGTCACATTTTTAAGCTTATGCTAAGGGTATATGGTATTAAAACATTATTTTACACATACACATTCTTTTAATTCTACAGAAATTATCTCCGCCAACGACATCGGTAGAAAATTGTTTTACAATCTTGGCGAATAAAATTCCTTTTCTTGGCTTCATCTTTTGGCGAGCAACCATACCACAAGCGCGTCATGCAGCGAGGCTCTGATTGGTTCCACGGATAAGGCGTATCCCCCTTTCGACCCGAGCGGAGCAGAGAGAAGTGCGTTCCTCAGATATCGATCATCCATTCGGAGTCAACGGCGGCAAATAGATGTTCTCTCTAAAACTGGAGAAACAACAACAACGACTTTGTTTTAATCCTTGTGTTCATAACAAATGCTTCATTATTTTGTGTACATTCAGTTCGAATGATCGTTTAGTGAATGGACAAACATATTTGTACCGATTTTTCAAATTTTAAACATCGTCATTAGCTGCGAACACACCAGTGGACATCGAAATGTCATACTTTCGTTTCAATCACTGCTTAAATGGTTCTTAATTCGAGAAATGGTTCTTAATTCGAAGTGGCAAAAGATCTAGAATGGACAATCAACGTTTCTAGATTCTTAAAACTGGTTCTTTTTTTGGTAAAGTTTTGAAAATCAACAGCATTTCGCATCTATTAAAAAAACTTCTTGAAATCGAAACAAGAGCTGAGTATTACTAGGTATGTTTATTATGCATTAGTTTATTATGTATTAGTTTATTTATGTAGATTGAAACTCGAATCTAAAACGAAACCAAGTGTGAAATAACATTTAATTTTTCATATCTGTTTTCAAAAACCTTTGTTTTTGTATTAATTATTTATAATTGGGAAATTAATCATAGAAAAAATCTTAGATTGTATAAGGTATTAAAATTGTAATGTTAATGTTTTATATTGGTTCACTTTTCTTACTTTATTATTTCTGAAAAAATATTTTTTTATTTTATCTGTGTTAACTCCCGTCAGCTTTGCATTTATGTTTATACATATTATTATTGATATCGATTTTATGTGTTTATTTGTGATTTAATAATATAATGAAACATATAAAAATCTGATCATTTATATTTCGATGAAGTATTGGTATTGTTCTAATTTTTTATTATTCACCGTATTTTTTTAAAAATGAAACTTATTTATTGGCAACCAGAATTATGAAATTCTTTATTGAACCCTTTCAACTTAGAGCTCCTGTAGAGTTGCCTAATTAAAAGTACCGACATTTTTGTCATAACATAACAGTTCAACCATAGAATGGTGGGCCGTGACAGATTGACTGAAAAAAATGATTTTGATGAAACGTCCATGCTTATTTGTATTAAAATTTGTTTAAGCAAATCATTTTTATTCTGTTTCCAATTTTTTTTTATTATAAAATATTTCAAAGTTTTTCTGAAATACATGTTTTTATTAATTACGATAAGAAAAATGCAGTTTTTATTTTTATTGGAAAAACATTTGATGACAAATTTTAAAAGAGAAAATATGGAAACACATATAAAATGTAAAGTCACTAAAAGAAAATTATAATTTAAAAATTTATGTTAATTATTATTCTAAGAAATAAAATGTTTTACCTTATAAAGAAATAAAACTATGACCTTTTTTTTTCTTTCAGTTCTCCAATATTTTAATATGCTTTAAGTTTGAAAATGATTTAAATTTCCTCAAATAAAAATTAAATTTTTAATAAAGCAGATAAAGATTGAATAATAGGAAATTAGTGTTACATGATTAAAAAAAATAGTGTAGATAAAATTGGAGAAATTCCCTCACTTACTGAAGGGATTTTTGTAACAGTAAATAATATTCCGAAATTTATTAAGTGAGGAACATAAACATAAGAATAAGTATTTATCCAATTCGATTTGAAATTCATATATTTTACTAAAAAGTGAATTTTCAAGAACATATTATTAAGGGAAAGATAACCATTAATCGAATTTAAGATAACAATGTTGAAAATCACATAACATTCTCACTTGCAATTATCTCCCCCAAAGGAGCAAACTAAAATGAGAAATTAATTTCTAAATTAACTAATTATGTCGTCCTAACTCTTTCGAATGCCTTTCAAGCAGTTTTATTCATTATTTTTCTGAAATATAAATTTTATTTTGAAATTAAATTGTTGTTTTCAAAAATGGCTTGTAAATTTTTTTAATTATTTTCAACTTTTTTTGGTCTTTAAAACTGAAAATTCTACTACAAAATTTTTTGCAGTTGGTGAATAATAGCAGATCATCTTGCAGAAAAAAAAACCAGTCTTAAACATGCAAAAATGGAAGGCAATACTCAAACTGTTTTTGAAATTGATTCAAAAAATTGAATGGAATAAACAAAGAAACTCGAAGAAACTTTTTATTTTTTCTGTAAAGAATTCTTTTGTGCTCATAAATGAAAATTGATTAATATTATTCTACGTTGCCATTAACAGCAAAATCTTTAGTTAAGGTTTCCAAACACATTTGGAGCATCTTTTTTTTTTAAAAAAAAAAACATGGTGTAGATATACTTT
The DNA here is from genome assembly GCA_026289955.1 of Argiope argentata. NCBI lineage: Eukaryota > Metazoa > Arthropoda > Arachnida > Araneae > Araneidae > Argiope > Argiope argentata. The sequence continues at coordinate 9,459 of JAOUZG010041449.1, read as the reverse complement.
AACCATATTTCTAGATTCGGGACTATTCAAAATCAATAATAGGAAATGGATATTTGAAATAAACATCAAAGCGTTTTAAAAATTGGCATTCAATATCGTAAATTTAAGCAAAATCTTTAAAAACTTCAAATTGGCTACACCAAAAAAATAATTCTCTCATCCAAACAAAACTTATTCAAAAATTAACTATACAGTTTTCTCGAGTTAATGAACTACAATCTTATGGTTATAATAATAAATACAAATTTTAGAACTAGTCAAATATTAATAGTAAAATCTTTAGTAAATTAATAGCATTATTATTCAAACAATGGGCAGTAAATTAAAAAAAAATCACTCGATCTAAATTCTTTTTCTTCATTCTTTAGAAAATAGCCTAAGGACAAAGTGCATCAAAATTCTTAGTAATTTGATAATTATATTTTGAGTTATTAGATTTATAGTAAGCAAAAAATAAGTAAAAATGAATTTTGGAAAAAAAAACCCACTTTTAAATTATAATGTAACAGCTTTTGATAGTAAAATATGTGTGTGCATCCCTAAAATTCATCACTTTAATAGTTTATTTCTTTCTCCTCAGCTTTTAATATTTTTCTTTTTTTTTTCTGGCAATTTTTGCATTTAGTAGTGAAATTGCCTAGATTCATTTATTCTTTCTTTGTAGAGTTCAGCAAATGCTACCATTTTATCCGCAATAGGATACAAACCAATAAACTAATATTCAGCAAACCTATAAAACTTTCATTAAAATATATTACAGACATTGATACTCCTAATCAGAGTTAGGAGCTCAACAAAGGCATCTTTATGTACAAACATCCAGAAAACAACGTTGAAACTCTCAGTGATATTTTGCATTTTGTAGGGGAAAAAATATGTTTGGATTAAAAACTAAATTCTGGGTTAAAAACTAAAATTGTGTCCTTGTTGTTTTAACAAGATTTTGTCCCTTTAAAGTGGTACTTCTGGTTATTTAAGTGTTCGCTTTCAGTTTACTGGAATTTTTTCCCCATTTTACGAAAATATTAACATCTTTTAATTAACGTAGAGATAAAAATAAACTTGTTTTGGATAGGTTAAAAACTGGTTTATAAAATAAAAATTTTTTAATTGTCTTTTTTGGCGAAATTACATGCTTTCAACGTGTTTGGGTACCTTATTAATTTTTTTTTATTTCTATATAAATACCAAGAAATGAAAGAGGCTTTGAATATATTGATTATTCTTTTTATAAGGTTCAAAAGCTATTCAAAGAATGCATTTTCTTCAACAAATTTTTCTTCATGCCTACTACATCTTTAATTGAGTTGAACTTCTCTTTTGACCTTGTATATGGTCTGACTCTAATGACATGAAACTAAAAAAAACATGATTCATCAGAAAGTATAAACTTTTTTTTTCTAAAACAACGACAGATTTTCATGGAATTTCTATGTCAGAATGAGTTGATGAGGTGGTTTCCATTCTCCTATTTTTATTTAACTTGTCCTCCATAAAAAGGAAAGCCCCCCCCCCCCCCTCCTTAAGAGTGGAAGTAGTATCAGCTACCCTCTACCAATGGTATGTATTTGCCTATCAGGGGAAGAGCTGTACCATTTTCGCTGATGGCCCTTAGAACTTCTCCGTAGTTTTCACCTTACTTTTGGCAGCATTCATATAAACCAAAATTAACTTGGGCATGTTGCAGTTAAAATTGTATTTCAAATAATAATTAAAATAAATGCGAGTAGAAAATGTATGGAGTACTTATATATTTAAGCAACCCCATATTTAATCCCCGAGAATTGGGAAAAATACCGATATAGCCAATTTCATTATGTATAATGATTATGGTTGCAATATGTATCACGGAGCTTGGTAAACTTGGCATAATTCTGATTAATTGGCAATTAAACCTAAGGATAGTTGTAATAAGTGACTTTGCATGTGCTCAATACCATTGAATTTGTAGATTTTCAAATATACGTTATCTTTGAACCTCTTTCGACTAAAATTCAAAATCATTTAAATAACTCAAATCAGTGAAGTAAGAGGAATTTTCTGTTAGACTAGAAGTTCTATGAAAATTTTTACAAAATGTTCCTATAAATGTTATTTGAATCTTTATGTTTTGGTTATTATAAAAAAAAACCCACCATAGATAAATGATTTAAAATAATAAAGAAAATTATTTGAATTCCGTTAAAAGGAGAAAAGATATAATTGTAAGATATTGGAACGAAGATACAAAGAATAACAAGTCACAAAGTAACACATAATCAAGTTTATTAGTTCAGCCACTCTCAATATTCAGGCGAGGAACGGAACATTTAATCTTGTGCGTTCGAAGCGCGTTCTTCATCTCTGATACACGCTGACTATGTTCAGTTCTCTCTTTTGGGTTTTTGCTCCCCTAATAAAAGATTAACGACTCGCTGAGAAAAAAGAATCAAACGACGTCAAGAGCTTTCATTCTAGTCAGAGTAAGGGGTGCAGTACGTAAATCTATTTCTTACCAGCAGCATTTTCTTGTATTCGTTCATCCTCATTTGGGGTCTGCTCGTCTGTATCGTAATAGGGCTTCATACGCTAAACATGCTCCCCATGTTTTTGCTTTCTTCTTCGAGAGGATGGATCAAAGTCTTGAAGTTCATAAATCACATCTGATTTCCAGAGGAGTACTTGATAAGGAATAAAATTCTCCCTCAAAAGGTTTTCGGAGAGATGAACTTTTCGGACTACGGTATAATATCCTCACGTGATCTCCAGCAGAATAAAATACTATTCGATATTTAGTCATAAATTTATTTGGCTCTAAAAATCATCTTTAAAATAGAACCATCCTTTAAGTCAGTACGACAGAATGGTAGCATTGTGCCCAGCGATGTTTCCGCCTCTCGTCTATACAATAAACAGAAAAATGTAAAACCATTGGTTTCTTGCTTGGCAGTATTATTCTCTGACTTTACAAATGGTAAGATTTCGTCCTAATTTTTATGCTCTGTATCAACATACATGCGTAACCTATCAGCCAAAGTTTTATTAAAACATTCCATCCATTTATTTCCCTATGGATGATATGCTGTTGTCTTGAGATGGCTGATAAGCATGAAGCTAGTTTCGACTGGAGACCGTCCCATGATCACTGATACGCGAGGGGCTCCATATTTCGATAGAACTTCTTCAAACAAATATTTAGCCACTTCAGGGGTATCAGCCATTGGCAACAATTTTGTCATTGTATAACGTGTCAAGTAATCTGTACAGACGATGATAATTTGATTTCCAATGGCAGTGTTTGGAAATCATCCAAAAAGATCGATTTGAATGCGATCAAACTCGAACCATAACCAAATTTCCACAACTGTGGTAGGGAAAGTAAGTGTCCTGGAGGTCGTCGTGGAATAGATTTTCTTCTTTGGTACTCACATCAATGTGTTACATATCGAATGATGTTACGGGACATCCTTAGCCAGTAAATTCTTTTTCGGATTCTGTCATACGTTTTTGCGAAACCTAAACGTCCGTCTATAGGGAAGTCATGGGAATGTCTCAAAATGTTCGTACGTAAACTTTGTGGAATGACTGATAACCACTATTTTTCCCTTCCGGATCAAAACTCATTTTGTATAAAATTCCATCAATTACTTCAAATAATTCTTTCTTGGCAGCAGATGGGGAGTATAAGAAAGAATTATTTCCCCTAGATCAGAATCTTTTCTCTATTCAATGGCCAAGTTCATATCAGTAGCAGCAGCAATAAATTCCTCTGATATAGAAAATTGTTATTTGACTCAACTTCTTATTAGTGTGTTAGCGTCTTTAAGTTTCAGAACGGTTTTGTACGGTATAGAAAAGTCATGTTTTTCAAATCGAAGTGCACCACGTGGGAAGTTGTCCGGAAGGACTCTTGAGACTCATGAGCCAGCTTAGTAAAAACAGTAAAATGTCTCCAAAAAGATACAACCAAAATTTATTAATGGCTCAATACACGCCAAGACATTCTCTTCAAGTGGCAGAGTAATTTTTTTCTGCCCTTTGTCAAAGTTCTGGACGCGTATGCTATGACATTCTTTTTTACTTCAACTTTTATTTGAACCAAAGTTTTTCGACCCCTTAGCTTTTATCATCCTCATGAATTTTGGTAGGAGAAATTTCATGGCACATTCCTAATACAGGATCAGAAATAAGTGGTCTCTTCAGATTGTTAAACTCTTCCATTTCTGAAGAACCATACTTAAATTTCGGGCAACCTTTCGACAGAAAGTGCAATGGTTTTGCCTGATAGCAACATCCTTTAACAAATCTTTGGAGGTATGAACTGGGACCCAGAAGACTTCTTACATTATGCTCCCTTTAAGGAACTGAACAATTTCTGACGGTTCTAGCTTTTCCGGAATCCCTTGGACTCCTTCTTTGGTTACAATATGTCCTAGTGCTCTAACTTCCCGAGCATCAAAAACCGTCTTTTCATTGAGTTTAACAGCTGCTTCTCGAATGCACTTCAAAACAGTCTTCAACGGAATGAGTTGGTCTTCAAATGCCTCTGAAAAAACAATAACATCATCTGCATAATGGAGGCTTATGGTTGATTTTGGTTGGAGTGTATGATTAACCACCATTGTCTCAAATGTAGCGGGAACATTGCATATTCAAAATGGCATGACTTTAAATTCATTTAAACCTTCTGGAGTGACGAAAGTAGCCTTTTCTCGACCTGCTTCGTCTACTTTGAATCGCCAGTAATTAGAACATAAATTCACGAAAGAAAAGAACCTTGTTCCTTTTAGACAGTCAATTGTATCGTCAATCCGAGGTAGAGGATAAACATCTTTCTTCTCCAGAATCTCAACGAAATGTTGTTGGGCTCCTTAATTGTGTGCATACAAGATTAAATATATTTTGTTTCACTTTTACTGTCATCTTTGCTCGTTTTCTTCATTCTGCTAAATAAAGTCCAAATTACTCTTGAACGAGTTCTATCACCAGAATCCACTGTTAAAGGGTTTTTATCTGGCACCTCCAACAACAAATTCATCATGAAGATGCAGATAATATCGTCATAAAATAACAGGATATCTGCTGTAATAGCTTCCAACAACTCATAAGATGCGTGTGAAGAACTCTTTCCACTGCTTGTGAACCACATAATGTATAGAATTTATACCTTTACACAATAATCTAGAAGTTTGCAGAAAGTTGTAGAAGGGTGAAAAAAAAGAATAATAATAGATTCATATTGAAGTTTAGCCAGCAACCACAACGACTTGACTGGGATTTGAACCGCACTTTATCTCTGAGATATGCTGACTACGCTCACCTCTTCCTTTTGCCGCAATTTTCTTAAAAATATTCACTATAATTAAATTAGCTTAAGAGTTTTTTTTAAAAAAAATTCAGTTACTAAATTGGTATAAAAGAACATATAATTTTTTCTTTCCATTTCCATCCATTGAAAACAACAAAATATTTAGGAATCGAATCTCATATTTTATAATTCTTCAATTCGTTGGGTTAACATTAATTAGCTTACTGTATTTAATATAAAAATATTATTTTTCAAAATAAAAAAGTTGATAATCTTTTAATAACTAAATTTATTCTTTTAATTACTCCGCGAATGAAGGCATCGGATATCGAACAACTACCTACAATGAATTCCTTTTACCAACGGAACACCAACAAAAATGAGACCTCCAAAAAGAGTTGTGAGTCTTCTCTGATTTCTTCAGAATGTAGGGAAGGAAATAATTTTAATTATTGCAGAAACCAACATATCACGTGACTTTGAAATTTCAAATTATTTCAAACAAATTGAATAAAAAATTATTACAATATTTTGCAACGAATTAATTCAGAGAAATGAGATAATATATAAAAAAATATTTACCACACAAAGTATTAAGGACATTGGCTTAAAACACGTTAATATAAAACGAAAACGCACACGATTTTAGCTGTTGTTAACCTGTAATAAACGTACACTTCAGGCTCTACATTTAAAAATATCAACAGCTGTTTCTTGCCGACACATCTCTTGTCTTTCCATCTTTTCCTGTTAACACCCCACGAGTTTTAGACACAAGGAAATATGGAGAATCTCCCCTTTTAAAAGAACAAGGTTCTCTTTTGGTATTTATTTCTTTATCAAATTTCCATTTATCACATTCTTGTAGATTTTTTTTGCGCATTTCCTGACTAATTATTCCAAATAATTATGTTCGAGTTTTCTACTTTTAGAAGTAACAGGAATCATTAGCTGATTGAGATTCAGAATTTGAATTAATTATTTTATTATACCAGCAGAAGTGTTCTAACCAAAAGTTTATCGCTCACTCTGCAATAAAAGTGTCATTCGCAAAAAATTGTGGAGTTGAGCAGAGAATGTCTTGCATTCCATTGTCCTGTAGTACCCACGTTATATTTACCCTTGATGAGAATTTAGATATTTAGAGAATCTGTCTTGAAATGAGTAGCATCAATTCATTGCTTGAATTGATGGATTAATTTGCCTAGTGTCCAGAACCATTTTTGAAAATGGAAACAATGTGTTACTAGCTATAGGGGAAGGTGTAGCTTAGATATAAAAAATTTCTTTTTGCGAGTAACAAAATTAATTAATCAACATTCATAAATTTGGAAATCGTGACACATCTGCTTACAGAATTGCGTACAGGTTTTGAGTGGGGGATGTTCCAATTATCATATGGGGGCTTGCATAAAAGTCATTCTTACCTTCCCAAACTCTCCCTGAACTAACTGTCAAGCACTGGTCCATAATCTCACTTACTGAAAGTTTTATTATGGCTGTCACAGACGAAAAAATTTGTGCCAAGTCTATGAGGCAATATAGACACAGCCTGCTAAATTACGGTTTTGTATTAGCCTCCTAAATTTGTTATGAGTACTTTATGTGGTATTTTTATACTGATTATTGGGATTTGAACGAAATCTTTTAATAAAAATATTTCATTATGAAAAGATCTATAACCCTTTGTTCTTTCGTTTCAGGGGAAGATATTGTGGCAGAAAGATACAAACGATGGAAATGTTTTGAAATAAACTTCATCATCAAACATGAACTAAAGTGTGAACTATTTTCCATAAAGGATATCTTACATATTCAAGAGATGAAATATGCGCGTTATTTATAAGGAAAGTAAAAAACGTAGGAGACAATTCCAATAATATAATATATTGTCAATGCGATTCTAAAGAACCATCTGCGAGAAAGAGAAAAGACAATTTTTAAGTTGATAAAAATGGACCGCCGCTTTCACGTGAGGAAATTAAAGGATCTTGCTCTGAGAAAGGCGGCGGTTGTTTGCAGTAGTTGTTCTAAAATGTATGTCTTTGCTGCAAAAATGAAGGATGCGAACAAAGACGAATTTGAACCCGAAATAGATAAAGTGTCTAGAGGTTTTCTAGCTAATTTTTCGTTGCCTCTAATGTTGGAAGAAGAGTTACTTGGTGCAATGAAAGCTACTACTAGGGAAGTAATAAAATGGGTGAAGTTTCATGAAAATTTTATGGAGCAATACGATGGAAGTTTTCATAGATTAGTCATTCTAGAACGCTTACGTTGGACACGCTTGGGGATTGTGGCCTACGAAGCAACGGCAAAAGTACTGATACGCACAAGACTTTTAACCATTGAGGAGTGCTACAAGTTAGCCTGCCTGTATTGTTTACGTAGAGATATAAAAGATCTTTGGAGGAAATTACCCGATTCAAGCAGAAAAGAGTTTTTTAACGAAGACCCTTTGCGTGTTGGACAACCTAGAATAGTGCGTTTTTTTAGTTGTTTACTGAGAGATGAAGGACATCATGTGTACGTATTTCTTCGAGTAGGGGAAAGATATGAATTTTCCGCTCATGAAAACATGTTTGAATATGTTGCACTTCAAGGTTATAGAAAAGCTACTAAATATTTTTTAGAAAAGTTACGCGTTTTGGGCAGATTACATATAGCAAAGAGGGTGGCTCTGAATGTAGCCAGAAAGCGATCCTTTGATCGGTGTTCCTATTTGCATGAATATCAAAAGTATAGCGACGTTGTGTTCCTTTTGATGAGCCGTATGAGTGAAAATGAAAAACGGGATCTCTGTCGCAGTGCACCGTTTGAGATCCTTAAGTGTTTCCTGGATTGGCCCAGACAATCACATTTCTTCAAGCACGCAAAATTTGTGTTGGGTCGCAGACTTCTTACAGAAGAAGAATACAGTCGGTTGCTTTACATTCTGGCCCATAACATTTCCTCAGGATTCAACTATCCGAGGATGTTTCGGGTATTTTTTCTCATGAGCCCGAAGAGATATAAAGAGTATACGTTGGATAATTATGCTCATTTTTTGCGTGAGTTCATAAGTCTCAACGATGTTGCAACCGTGAAATTTATTTTCAAGCATTTGAATGTGGAAGAAAAAGTGGAACTTCTTTCCGGCAATAGTCTGGGATCTGGATTCATTCGCTCCCTAGTAGCTGCAAACAGGTGGGATTTCCTAAGACTCTTTATCCGTGAATGCCAGGTAGCCAAAGAAAGCAAAGACAGACTCGTGAAAAGTTTTCGATTCCGGTTTCTTGATTACCAGAGGGACGCATGGTTCGAACGATTTGTGCACGAAATCCGGGCCGATCAAAGCGATGCAAAGTACGATCGATGGGCCTTAGACTGCGATAGTGTACTTGTAGTTGATTTGAAGAAACGACGCGAAGATGATAATACCGAACAGCCTAAGAAATTACTGAGAACCAATTAAGTCGAAGAACGAAGAAGGTGAGTTAAAGAACTTTAAAAGAACTTTGATTTTAACTTCAATTTATTTTTCCACAGGAGGTCATTATTTATATTCGGGGAGAAGCTATTATTAGCGCCTCCTTTCAAATCGCGACAAGCGATCAAAGTGAGAGCAGTTCTTTATTTGGGGATTTTTACGAAGAGGGGGACTTTTAGGGACTTATTTGATAAGCTTCGGATTAGGAAAGAGAATGTTGGATATCTCTGAAGTTATGCCTTAAACGTCAGAGGTTTTTATCCCCACTCACGGCTCGTGCTTACTAAAATTGTCTGCAATTTTTTCAGAGCTCGCATTAAAATGAATTAAATAAAAAAAAACCAGATTTGAATTGGGAAAGGAGAAAATTTTAGACTAAAATAATTTAACTCATAGAACAAAAATAAAATAGGAAATAAATTGTGATATAAATTAAATAAAGAGATATAATTCCATATACTTTCACAAACATTCTTTTCATGTGTGTCTCATGTATGGGCCCTGTAGAAATAAAAACATCATCACCAGTATTTTAAAAGTAATGTTTTTTTATTCGTCCAAATATAGCTTCGAATGTTTGGGTAAATGATGTATCCAACTTCACAAAATTTCCTCAAAACCTTTTCAGATTTGTAATGCACGCTGATGAAGTTCCTTCGTTTCTGCTTCTTGGTTGGTTTTGGGAACATATTTCGGAATTATAAAA
>JAOUZG010041445.1:0-10247 GCA_026289955.1 Argiope argentata | reverse complement strand
AACTATGTGTATACCAATTAAAACAATATTGTTCTATGTTTGACTTATGTGTTTACCAATTAAAACTAAATATTGTACCAAACTAAATATTGCACAATATTTTAAAATTTGAACACTAAATATCATACATTTAAATAATACGTATGCTAATTAAAATTAAATATTGCATAATATTTGAACACTTTCCATACCGTTAAAATTAAATATCTAAAATATTTAAATAATGTTTATACCAATTAAAACTAGATATTGAATAATATTTAAACAATTTACATACTAAATACCACACAATATTTAAATAATGTGTATACCAATTAAAACTAAATATTGCATAATATTTGAACAATTTATATACTAAATATCATACAGCATTTAAATAATGTGTGTACAAGTTAAAACTCAATATTTTATCTTATTTCAATAATGTGTATATTGTTAAAACTAAATATTAAACAATATATAATAATATTTCTGAGAAAACAAAGTTTTGAAAGTATTTTAAATATTAATGAAAATTCGTGATACATTGAAAGAGGTATAGAAAAGATGAACATTACCTTAATTTGGAACAAAGGGACATAGCTTCAGGAATAAAATAAAAAGTAATTTTAAAGAAATTAAAAGGTTTTTCTTTCTAAAATGTAATTATTTTCATGCTCGACAGATGGCAGCACGGAATAAGTAGCTCGTTTAGTTTTACGTCATAGTTATTTCACTTTACGATGTTCCACAAATCAGAGACCCGACTTGTTGACCAAAAGATACTGGTTTCTAAATTTAGTTTAATTTAAATGTGATAAATAAAATGATAATATAATTAAGAAAAATACCTCTATTAAAAGCTTATCAACAATTTTTTTTTGCAATGTTATTTTTTAGGCTTTCAGATCAGCAGGGTAAGACAGACATCTGTACCAGAAGCAATTATTATTGCATTCTAAAAGTTACGAAAGATTTTGAAAAGACGATTTTAAAAATATGGTCACAATGACTCTAATGAATGCAATGGAGGATTGTAGTATTAATATTAATGGTTAATATTTCTCTAAATCTGTGTGATTATCATCTTTGTGAAGTAAAATATCTTTATAATTGAAATTTTAATATTCCATTATAAAATAATCATTGGATTTTGATATAGAACAGATAAACTAAACATTTTTAATTTTTCGTATATTTAGTATAGAAAAAGTGCAATAATCGTCAAAAAATTGGAACTCGAAATTTTAACTTTTCACTTTTTAGGCTTAAAGGAATTCAAAAAACACATTTCTGGAAAATGTCCATGACAAAAATAACTCCAAAAAATCTTTAGGTTATATGGTTCCACTTAAGTATATGGTTTTTACAAAAATTTTGAAGATTTCTATCAAATTTTAAGTAAAATCTATTTAGGAGTTCCGTTTGTCAGACTGTTCGAATATAAGTTAGCACGCCAATTACAAAACAAAGACAACTTTATAGATAAAATTTGGTGCAGAAATTTAACATCTGTAGTATAGACACCTGTTAAATCTAATCAGGGGGTGATTCTCAGTTGGTCTGTAATTTCAGAAACACGTAAACGTGGTAATTCAAACATACAAAAATATAAAATTTGATATGGGATTTGTGACTACAAGTGCGGCTTTGTGTCAGATTTTTGTTTAAACTCTCTGAGAAAAATGTGTAAAAAAGACAAATTCGATTTCCGAATAGTCTTAAAAGCATGTAAAAGGTTAAACGCCTAAGAACTAATCAAGACAACTATATAAATTCAGCAATAATGCAACATTCAAGCCAAAAGTTTAAATGTAACTATCGTACGCCAGTGCCACTCAAGGCGTTCTCTGGCATAGCAAGTTTATTAGATACTACGCGAGAAAGTTGTGGAGAAACAACACCTGCTGGTTTAAAATCATGATCATAATTTATATATATAAATTCCCGTGTACCACTAAGTATCATAACGGAGCTTACAGAAGTAAAAGACACTTCACATAAAGACATCACATACAGAGCAGCTACTCACGTATCACAATCGCTTGCACAGGCCCTTTTCACAGGGAGGCACATTCAAACGTATCAAAGAGAGAAAAGACCAAGAACAAACATGCCCGAACCATGACTTGGACTCAGGAAGCCTAAATCCTAATAATCACCAGTGATTATAATACTGTGGGTGATTTGAAGGAACAATGAAAACATACGTAACAAAGAGCTACCTTTGGTTACTAGTTGTCTGTCGACTACCTGCATATATTTATAAATATTTCCCTAAACCGAAGAACAATTCCATCCATCGAAAGCACTTTTCATTTTTCATGTGAAATTAATGACACGAGTGATCTTATAAATTTTAAACGAATATCATATTAAAACAATTGTACCATTCTTTCAATTTTAGGAAGAGAGACGTTTAGTTTAGTTACATTAACTTCCTGTTGTAAATCAACAATAGATCTATTTTGGGGCGGACGTAATTTGAACTTTGTCAGAGAACGAGGACGACACCTGATCTGGCAGCCTCCTCTCCACACCACACTAGCGGGAGGACGTTTGGCCATGACAGATTTAACGTGCAACTGATTCTCTTATACGACGATTCTTCGGAGAGAAACTTTTAGAAAGAAAATTAAAAGCATTCCTTCGTTGCTCATTCTCTATTTGAAAAATCCTCAAAACAGCCACAATCACTAATTAAAATATACAATGCACGATTTCGCCGATTTCAATTTAATCAGAAGGTCCCTGACTCTTCGGTATCTCATCGCGGATCATTTTGTCTCCTCCATTGATTTTCGATAAATTTTGTAAAATAAAATTTCGATAAAACCTACAAGCTGCACAACTAGGCCTATTTTTGTATCCAATTAATTCTACCACTTTGTAAAAACAGCTAACTAATAAGAGATTTTACCAATGTAATGTGTTTTCTTTTATTTTGGTAACACGTATCTTATCAAAATTCGTTGGTACGATTATACTGTCATCAGTATGGTCGCCGAAGACGCCTTGTTTTTCAGATAAATTAAGTCATGTCAGTCAGCTTTTATTATCTATATCTTATAACAAAAGTATTATAAATGAAAGGTACGGTAATTTAAGAAAATTATTCAGTTATATTGAGAAATCATGTTAAACGATTAGGCATCTTTCCGAATAGTAAAGGTATCAAGTTGTCTGTGAAAATTTGCAAAACAGAGAAAAAAAATGAAAATGAAATCTGTTGTGCATATTTCAATGTATCATGTCAGAATGTCATTTCTTGAACGGCCAAGCACCACGTACCACAAAAATACCTAGTCTCCTTACGTTTTTTCCCTTTGTACAGAAATATATAAGTTACTGAAACAATATTGTAATGGCATTTACTGCAATTTTTATTTAAAAAAAAAAGAACACTACAGATAACTCGTTAGTGGCAACCAGCGCAGGAATTTTTATCAGTGAGCCAGCTACGAGTTATCTCGTAGTGTTCTTTTTTTTTTCATTAAAAATTACTGTAAATGCTATTACAATATTATATCAGTAACTTAATATAATTATATTTCGTAAACTTTCATGTATTCTTCAAAATAAAATCCTGGCACCCAGGGCAAGACGCTTTGAATATGCCTAGCAGTCAATGGGTTAAACAGTAAGTATTGTGTACTAGCTCTTACCCGCGACTTCGTGCGCGTGGAAATTTTGATGTGTATATGTTAGAACTGACAGTCTAATCACAATGTAAAATGTTATCGAAACCGCATGTATGCATAAATTTTCAACGTCAATTGGACCAACTAAAGACGTGAATTTTAAGCACCAGTTGGGGTAACGCAATGCAGATTCAAAATTTTAATTTCAATTCATCTGTTTTATTTTTATTCAAAAGCACTTCTGAAGGAATAAAAAGATCTATTAACTAACAATGTTTAATTTTAAATTTATCATACACTACGAAAATAAACAGAATCGTCTGAAATAACCGGTAGAAAACATGTTACGTCTAACATCATTAGCGTAGGGAAAAAAACTATTTAAAAGCTATATACTTGAATCTATAAAGGTACTTTTAAAAATTTAATCGAAAATGATGAAAATAGACAAAGGGAATATGTACAGCAAGAAAAAAAAATCAAAAGAAATAGCAGGAAATATCAAATTGTATTAACACAAGAACAGCGTAAGAAAGAAAATTAATAAACATTCCTATAGAATAATAAGATAATATTAAAATGAAAAACGGAAACAGAAAAATAAAAACAAACGATTAGATTTTTTAAAATTTTTTTTCGTTCTGACGGAAAAGGTTTTCTGTCGGGAAATCCTACAGTAAATCATAAAGAATTCCACGAAATAAGATAATATTAAAAGAACACCGGAAATAGAAAAATAAAAACAAACGATACAAGAAGCTCAGGCAGATGTTTTCAGATTTCTTTTTATTTTTTTGGGCGGAAAAGTTAGTTTTTAATTAATAAAAAATTAACCACTCAATTGACCGGAATAAAAATTAGCCTATGTTCTTCTGTAGACTATAATCTATCTCTGTGCTAAATTTCATCCACTTTCCTTCAGACGTTTTGGCGTGATTGAACCCCATCATCCACCCATCCATCCATCCAAACTTTCACATTTATAATAGTAGTATAGATTCTTTTCATATTATAAATAAAAAAGAAGCTTATGAACACCCTAATTTAAAAAAAAAATCATTCATCTTCCTATATTAAGAGATTTTTACGATTTACAGAAATCTGACTACTTTTTGGCAATATTTTCTATAAAAACCATTTAACAAAATTCCAACAAAATTCGTCTGAAATGCATTCGATCCATCTTAACAAAGTTTTCTCTTATCTTCATATAAAGATAAAATAAAATCTGGCGTGCGTGGTCTGCATCACCCTGTTTGATCGATTAAAAGCTCAATGGACATTGTCCTCCCTCTTCAATCACCTTTCGGATAAAAACGAGCTTTTTGTCTCGCCATTTTCGTTGCCCGAGTGCACTTGATTCAATCATCTGCTCCCAGCGACTGGCTTTAATTCAACGAAAATAGAAAAGGTGTTTCAGATAAGCATCTTCTTTTCCTTATCGCATTAATGGAAGGAAAGTGACTGGCATAAAGGATAGGCGCGAAAAATGATATTTGCGAAAATTATTTGGGGGAAAAGAATAGCGGAGAAGATTCACTACTTAATTCGTTAAGCGCTCAATTTATTTTAATGACAAAATTTAGGGATAGTTTTAAATTATGATATAAACACCAAGATAAAGATAACTCTTAAGAAATATTAAATTTCTGAAGTTTAGTTTAGTTATATTAACGTCCTTTTTAAAACAACACTAGGGTTATTTTGGTATGTACCTTGTATTTTTAAAGTGTGGTCAGGTGACGAGAATGACACCTGAGGTGGAACTCCTTCTCCAAACTTCCACACCACACTTGCGGGAAATTTTTGGCGCTTATGGCTTTAGCATACAGCAGACTTGCTTAGACGACGAGTCTTCGGTAAAAGAAGGTCTTGAACTTGAAACTTCCTATTCCGAAGCTGTGACCTTATCACCATTCCTCTATGGCGCTTAATACTTTCAACGCTACAAATGAGATATCTCGTTTTCCAGTTACTTCCAATTACTGGTTTTTGTCGGCTAAAATTTGTCTTTTATGCCAGTTTAGAAAGGCCGAGCTTTTTAATATATATCTGAAGAATATCTTTACTTTTATCTAAAATGACATAAGAAACAAATTTTAGCTCACAGAAACATGTAATTGGAGATATCTGAAAAACTAGATATCTCGTCGGTAACGTTGAAACTGGTAAGTTAACTTTGAAGAAGTATTGGATTTCTGAAGTTTTGTTTGATTAAGTTAATCTCCTGTTTTAAAGCAATACCAGGGCTATTTTGGGACGGGAAATCGATATTTTGAATCGCGATCAGATAAAGAGTATGACATCTATATTGTCCCTTCTTTAAACTTCTCCACCACATAAGTGAGATGACATTTGGTCCCGACGAATTGAATGTTCACCAAACTAGTTGAATCCGCATATTTTAGAACTCCCTGAATTCGAAAAAGAACGAATTTTTTGGAGTCATGTCTTTCTATTAGTCTTTATATGAACACGATAAGTATAAAATGTTTTGAACTAGAAGAATGAAGTCTGGTACATACATTTTGTACTACATCTGTAGATTTCTATCAAATTTTTAAACGAAATTCATAAAGAACAAATTTGACTGTCGGAGTGCGAGTAATACAAATGAAAAGATAATTAGAAAGCCTAAAGAGCTAGATAAATGAAATTTGGAACATAAGATCACATCTAAAATAGGGATTCTTTTGAAAATTCGAAACAAGTCTATCAAAGGACTGAAAGTCTGAGGGTACGAGGTTTCTCAAACATTTAAACGCAATATCTCCACCAGTGGGAATAGTCTCCCCAAAACTTTCTAGCATACTATCCAATAAAGGTATTATTCCAGAGAATACCTTACATAGCAATAGTATACAATAGTTAATAAATATTAAACCTTAATTTTTTTAGTATTTTTACTGAAAACGGTATTTTTTACGGAATTGAGCATTTTTACTCAATCTATTATGTCATCAGTCTTGGCTAGTCTTTTGACGATTCATATCTGACATTGATAGTTTCCGAAAATAGAATTTATATTTTAAACACGTTTTCCCCAACAAATTAAAATAAATATTTGACCCAGAATTTTAGTTATAGTCACAGAATCATATACCAAATTTGATATATTTAAGCCATTGCATCTTTGAATTTTAGCTATCGCATTTACGTACTTCTGAAATCACAAACGGTCAAACTCGCTTTGAATTTGGCGAAGAATTTGATAGATATCTACACTATAGACAATTCTGTGTATCAAATTTTATTTATTTGTCTATCTTCGTTTTATAATTAGCGTGTTAACTTGTAATAGCCAATCAGACTGACTTCCATTAGCGAATTTTATTCAAAATTTGATATAAATCTCAATATTTCGTTTAAAGACCGCATACAAAATTTCTTCCGTTTTGATTAAAACGTTTTTGAGTTATCTTTGCCATGTACAGACAAATGGACGCTTCTCAAAAATGTGTGTGTTTTTTTATCTCAGGGAGATTTCATTCATCAAAATCTCAAGTGTGATTTTTATTTATGATTATCGTATTTTCACTAGGTAACGTATTCGAAAAAATAAAAACTTAATGGCTTGAATAAATAAAGTTGGAATGTGATTTTATGACTACATTTACGTCTGCATCAAATTTTGGTTTCAGATGATCAGAAAAAAAGTGTCCAATATACAAATTTGATTTTTGGCAAATTGTGTATTTATTACATGTTGAGGATTATGCGTCAAAAAAATCGCCAAATCTCTCACGATGTCTTCAGCAAGAATATTTTATTAACTCCAAAGCTCAGTTTTTCATAATTATTGCTCTGAAGTACCATATAAAGAATTCGTGACCTTATCCATGGCCCACAATTAAGAAAAAGAGGGATAAAATCAGAAATAGATTATGCGAGAAGTTTTTGAGGAAACCTCTTTTGTTGGTTTCAGAGAATCATTAAAAAATTGATAGACAAATGTTTTTATTATCATGTGAGAACATGATACTGTTTTGGTTTGAGGTTTTTGAAAACTCAAAATGCGTAGTCAACGAATAGCCGACTTATCGCTTTTGAGGGATCATTTTTTTTTTGTTTAAAATACTGTTAAAATAGTGCAGAAGGTTCTGACATTTAGCGATTTTTGGTCAACTAAAGCTATAACTTGATTTCCAAATTATTCAATCTCTGAATTCTTACGAATTGTCTGAATTAATGTAAGTGATTAACCAGTTTAAACCTGTTAAAACTACCACTAGGCCATCAAAAATTCGCGATTGTAGATTCATTTTCTTTCTTTTCAATAATCATGTCAGAATATGATGTTCTTTTGGGAATAAGGTTTATGGCGTAAACAAACATTCGTAGGCGAAAAATTGAAATTTTATTATCTGCACGAGCATCTCAAAAAATCAGCTTTTAATAACGCGTTGCCATGGCATTTACAAAAGCTCTGATTTTTAAAAAAATAAGTTAATGACTACAGCAAATAAAACCTTAAAAAGTGTCATTTTGAGTACGTGATTTATATGAAATGAAATAAATATGAAATGAGATATTTCTTTTAAACAATCAATGTGAGACAAGGTTAGTTTGGATCGTTTGCAGAACTAAAGTGACTCATTCGATGAAACGATTAAAAATGAATAAAAATATAATTTAACTTGCACGAGTACGCGGTGCTTGGCTGTTCAAGAAATGATGTTCTGACATGATACATTGAAGCATGCATAGCCGATTTCATTTTAATCTTTTTATTATTTTTTTAATGTTTACAGATTTTTTTACGTTTACTAAGACGATATAAATAGTACGTTTTAAAATACAGAGAGGCGTTGAATGTTTTTTGAAATGTGGTGCAGTATACAAATAAATATTTTTAATGTAATTGCATAAATTCGAAAATAAATAGAAAATTGCGATAATTTGGATAATGGGCGATATATGTGAGGTCAAAATTGTTTGGGAATAAATATATTGGACTTGTTGGGGGAGATAAACAAAATAAAAAAAAGGATATGTTCTATTCGGAAATGAAATGTTACTCTCTTATAAAAAGGACATTAGACACTAACAAATCCCGATTCTGTTTCATTTCCCCCATTTTTGCTAGAGGATGAAATAAAAAAAAAATCATTACAGAATATATCTAATATTTTTCCAAATTCGGTGGAATATAAAACTATATGCACAAACGAGTTTATTATAAGTCCGGGAAAATTCAACTTTCTCTTTTGCGATAAAGTTTTAAAAAATGAGACGAAATATATTTAAAAAAAGAAAGAAAGAAAACCCTGAAATCCGGAATGCATTCGATTTGGAAGTGGAATGTAACTGTCTTATAAGCATAATATTGCACACTAACAAGTTGAAATTCCCTCTCGTTTCTCCAATTTTTACAAAGGTTTGAAAAAAAAAATCAATAAAGAATATATCTGATATTTTTTTCACATCCGTCAGAAAATGAAACTTTATATGTTCCAGCGAGTTCATTATCACTTACAAAAGTTTTTACTTCCTCTTCTTCCTGTTAAATTCTGGAAATTGAGACAGGTGGTATTGCTTGTTATATAACGAATTGCCTCCAATATGTATGAAGCAAATTTTTGAAAACCTATCTATGTAATGTGCGATATATATTTATATATTTGTAATATCCTCTATTTAAAATTTGACTGAATTCTTTTTTATAGGCAAACGGCATTTCTTGTATAAGGGCAAGCGTATGATCTTCGGAATTGTGTTCGTAAGGTTATGGAAAAAAGTATGTGGGTGGTTTATTTCTCAAATTTAAGATACATTTACGCTCGGACAGTAGGTAACGCATGCGCAAAAAGGGCATTAATTGTTGTTCGGTCCAGTGCAAGTACTTTTACCGGTGGGGCATGCAGCTAAATTGTGTTTTTTTTCTTACTGCGCATGCGTGACGTCATATTTGGTTTAAGAAAAAAAACTTATTTGGCCACTGAAATGGGCGTAGTTTTGTTTCATGGCCACCATGATCTCCTTTAGATTTCTTCTTATAGGGCCATGTAAAGGAATCGGTTTATCGACACCCAATTACTTCAGAAATGGACAATGTACATTCGTCTTCACAGTGTGGTTTCTTTTGGAGACACACACGCATAAATGCACTCATACCTCCATATGTCCGGGGGACATTTCGGACTTTTTCCTATTTAAAATTATGCAAGTAGTGATGTTATGTTCCGAATAAAGGTTTTTTTTATAAACCGGATATGACGTCATACATTTTCCCTCCTGTTTTTCTCGGAAACTATAGGTCGTAGAGGTACAGTTCTCGGGGCATTTTTTTTTTTTAATTTTCCAAAAAAAGAATCTGGCTGTGCAGAGTTTATCCGGTTTTTCTGGGGCACCCTGTATATAAATTTATCATCCGCCCAAAGAACAAATTGTAAATTTATATGAAATTTCAAGCTCAAACAGTTTAAATGTAGAATGTTTGTATATTTATGTAATTGAGGTTATGTGAATGTGAAAACTCTGAAAAGAGGCGATTTAGATAGATGTATTTTATTTATTTATAATTTTTGCCTCTTTACTTTAGTTTTGTATTAAAATAAACCACACTGGTAGGAGGAAAAATTGCAAAAACCTTTACTCAACTCTTTTCTTCACTACATTGAGAGACAA
>JAOUZG010041432.1:0-29014 GCA_026289955.1 Argiope argentata | reverse complement strand
ATTTTCAGTCGTTAATAAAATACTTTTTATTCATCCACTCAAGTTCAAATACATTTTTCTAAAATTTGTAGTGGATGACACAATGTTAATACAGTTTTTTTAAATATTAATTCATTAATTAAATTAAATTAATTTTTAATATTTTAAATAGAATGTTAACAGTTTGTAATGAAAATTCAAATCAATAGGCGGTAGCTTAATCGGTAAAATGCAAGGATTTCAGGATTTTTCACTTGGGGATAAAGAATCAAGATCAATTCTTGCAAAAATCACTAATTTTTTTATATATAATTTATATTAATTGTAATTATTTAATAAAAAATATCTAAAATAAAATTTTTCTTTGTTCCACTTGGTTGAGTAGGAATTTACTTAAATTTTTTGTTATAACATAAGTCAATTTCTTGTATAATGATATTTTATATTACATTTTTCAGTATACATTGACTGAATTGTTATTAACTTGCTTATGATATTTAATAGATAAGCTTGAACCAAGATCTTGCCCATTTTTTCTTCTCTGTTAATAATAAATAAAATGCATTAGCGTTTGTCTTTTAGTCTGTCTAGCGTACTTTATAGGCCAAACTATTTAGCATAAATCTATCAAATTTGACTCAAGTATACTTTGAAAGATAGGAATGTGTAACTATGATCATGTTTTTTAAAGCTATTTTATATAATTAGGAATTAATTGAGAGTGCGACATTTTTCTGCGATGAATTCCGAAAATATTGCCGAAAACTATTTTTACATCATTTTAAAATTAAAAATACCTTCTTTATTGATATCATTTCAGCTGTCGTGCAATTTTTTCTTTAGTTTTAACATCAAAATTTTTTTACATGATTATCAACAATACTTTTTATTGCTGCATTCAAATACAAGTTATTTCCATTGCTATATCAGTTACTCAATCGCGTGATTTTCATTCATTATTGAAAGAAAAAAAGAAGTCAGAGTCTGCTTTTATCTCTGCAGTTGGCACTATGAAAAAGAAATTGACTTTTCAGAAACAAAAAAGACAAAATATAATTAGATGATAGATTATCCGGTCAGCTACGCTTATAATGGCAGTATGATGCTCATAAGCGCAATAATTAAAAGTTATTAAAATAATACATCTTAAAAATTTATCTGAGTTTAATGCTTAAAAATACTTTGATGAAGAACGATGAATTGGTGAAGTATTGGAATTGAAATTAAATACAGCTAATATTTCCGCTCGCGGATGGTAGGGCAGAGACGAATAATGTGAATTAAAATAATTCTGTTGATTCTATTCTTTTATTGTTTAATATTTATTTTGAAGTATTCCTAATTTTTGTGAGTGAATCACTAATTTTTGTGTGGTATTCATTTCTCATATACACGAGTGACAATAAATTTTTAATATATACCATATCACCAACCTGCACGTTAACTGTTCCGGTCAAAAGAAGTGGAGTGAAGAGAGAGGAATAGTTACGCGAAAGACGAATGACAGATACTGATGAATGCATATCTTCGTAGGAGCTCCAAAGGGCAATCTGAGATATGGGTTTCTGAATTTTAATTGTACATATGTAAATAGTCATTATTTACTCGATAAAATGTAATAAACTCGTGTCGCCAAATAAAGCGTAATCATGTGCACCATGTAGCAATATGCAACACGAGTATGATTGATTAATCGATGAAGATTAATTTTAATCATTCAATTCTCTCATTTCGAAATGCATGCACAGATATTTATTCTAGAGGTGGAAATTTTTATACACTATCTATTGCTCAATGCTCTGCAATTATCACCCAATTCATAACTATTTCAAGTGCCGGCATTCTAAATTCAGAAAGTTCAATTATTTCTTTAAATAAAATGTAGCTTATGAGAAATTAAATATCTATATCCTGGTGTCCTGGCTCAGGGGTAGCGCGTCTTCCCCGTGATCTGGGCGTCCCGGTTCGAGTCCCAGTTCGGGCATGGATGCTCTTCTGTGTTCTATCTGTAAGTTTTGTGAATGTACCCCTCTGTAATAAGGGGCAGTGCAAGCGAATGTGATGAGTGTGTAGCAAAAGTCGTACTCTTGGTCCTAGTTAGCGCTATTACAATACGAGAGCGCTAATTAGGCTTAAATCGCTGACTACCTCAGCGAGCTTGTCCATGGCAAGTGCCATAAGAAACAACACACAACATTTTTATATTTTCATGTTTATATTTTTTCCTTAAAAACATGTTGTCGTTACTGTGAGGTGTAAGAATGTACTCCACTGTAAAAAAGGGTTTTGCAAGAGTGTGTGACACATGAAGTAGCTAAGTCGTACTCTTGACCCTAGTTGGTGTTACTTAAAACAAGAAACGCTCATTCGGTTTAAAATCGCTGACGGCTATCACCGCACTTGTAATGGCCAGCGCCATTAGTAGCAACAACAATATCTGTATAATTCATTGTTAACCTCGAAAATTCTGTTAGCTTGGCGGTATGTACTGAAATATAATTTCTTCCAACAGCCTTTTTACTAAAAATTAGAAGAAAATATTCACGTTATTCTCGTAATGATAAATATGTTGTTTCATATTTTTGAAACAAATTAATTTAGTAATTAACCGACTCATCAACATTTTAGCTTGCTATTATAATTGAAATAAACATCAGGAAACATAAATTATAGAAACCTCTCTTTATATATATAAATATATGAAAGAAAATTTCACTTATTTCAAAATCAAATGCCTCTCGCCTAAAATCAGTAAACAAATATTTCTTTTTCCGATATTGCAAAATATAGTTTCTTTCAAAACATGAGAATAGAAAAGGTCAAAATATAAAGAGATTTTTAGGGATTCTTTTGAATTTTCTTATAAACATTGTAACAAAGTAATGCATTTGAAATTTCTCGAATGTAGCAAAAGGATAAGAATGAAAACACATATCATTATGAATTCCTTGAGTTCTGCAAAACATTTACATTGTTTACTGGTGCCTAAAAATTTCAATAAATATATTTGAATGACTATATAATAGTATTTTCATAGATTAAATTTCGAAATTTAAATGATAAATTCAGAAATTGAATTCTTAAACCATTGTTGACATCGTTTTTCAATTTGATTGTGGATTTTAATTTTCTGGAATTTACAAAATATTTATGCACTACAGTGTAGATAAATAAAGCACTATGGCAAAAATGATTGCACGATTTTCTATTTCTGCAAGCTTTTATTTAAAAAGAATTATTTTATTTTTGTTAGAAAAAAATTGTAATGGAATTTTTACTTACCGTTTCACCCAGTAGGGGCTTCGAGAAAATTTCGAAAAAAGTTCATAATAATTATAAAAATGAATTTTGTAATAACCTTAAGACTAATAAAAATTGAAATGAAATCTGCTATGCATATTTCATTGTATCATGTTAGAATATAATTACTTGAATGACCAAGCACCACGTGCTCTTACAAGTTAAATTATACTTTTATTCATTTTAATTGTTTTATTGAATTAGTAACTTTAGTACTGCAAATATCACATTTCCTATATATTTCATTTATATAATCGCGTGCTTAAAATTACATTTTCTAGGTTTTCTTTGCTATAATAATTGTATTTTTATCAGAGCTTTTGTAAATGCAATGGCAACACGTTATTAAAAGCTGATTTTTTTTGAGAAAATGTTTTATTTTTCGCCTGAGGATATTGTTGACGCCACAAACCTCACCCCCAAACAAAATCATGTTTTGACATGATAATACATAGAAAATAATTGAAGATTTTTTAAAAATAAAAATAAAAGTATAATTTTGCTAGTGTAATTAAATGTAAAACTTTTTCCCATCAAAAATTCTGGAAGAAAAATCAAAATTCGCATAAACAAGCGGGACTGAAGAAGTTCCCTTCATGCTTTTATATATATATATATATATATATATATATATATATATATATATAATTTGAGCTCTTTGACTACCTCGGTGACCTTGTCCATGGCAAGTGCCATTAGAAACAACAACAATATCTGTATAATTCCTTGCTAACCTAGCAACTTCTGCTTACATATAAATGTATTTTTTAGTAGTTCAGTAGTTACTTGGCCAAATATAATAAGATTTTTTAAATTTAAAATATTCCATTTATTTTATCGTTGGAGGTTTAATTTATGTAAAAGTATAAGTGGTAAGAAATGCTTCAGTCTACATCGTGACACCAGAGCAAAAGAGACCGAAATGTTTCCTTCGGTGGTTTTTATAATCAGATTTTGAGAGGGACTTCTTTGACATTTGCTGATTTAAGGTGGACAAATTTGGGTATCTTTGAAAAATTGTGGTCAGCAGTAAATATTTTTATCCTTTCAGTCGGAGAGTTAGAGAATGTAAAACTAATCACTTTTGTAGAGAACGTAGAATATTTTTTAACTAAAAAGCAGGTAATGGATCATGAAATAAAAGAACATTTTAGAATGAAATTAATATGGACTATCATATCAATTAGATATCAATTATATAAACTATAATATGAATTAGATATCATTAATATAGACTATCATATCAATTAGATATTAATATAGACTATCATTTAATTAGGTATCATTAATATAGACTGTCATATCAATTAGATATCATTAATACAGACTACCATATCAAATAGGTATTATTAATATAGAATATCATATCAATTAGATATTATTAATATAGACTATCAATATAATTACATATACATGGTAGTATCAACGATTTCCCATTTCCATACTATGTTTCTTCAGACATTACTCTTGTATTGTCGATTTTATTGCATTTAAGATGTTTTGGTTAGTCAATTGTAATTTTTGATGGCTGAGGCAATTTTTAAATGAATAAAGTTGATATAATACTCCTAAACTTATATATGGTGGCTGGTTCTCGTTTTCCTGATGGATGTATAAAACTGTAAAGTTGAGTTTGCAGATTTTATATGACAGAAAGTACCACCCAGGGCCGGCCTTCAGGGGGGGTGAGGTGGATGGTATGCGCACGGGTACTGGGATTGAGGGGGCCCAAAATGATTAGAAATTAAAATAATATTTCGGATTGTAATAGCGGAATGGAAAAATGAGACGAATAAATTTAACCTTAAAAATTGACGGGTTTGGAAATATATGGATGTATTATTGTCTAATGCAAGTGTGCAATACGTAACAAGCCTAAGGCAATAAATTATCTTCATTTACCTCACTTACTAAGTAAGACTGCATATATTTTTTGAAAGTTCATACTATGAAATATTTAATATTGTTAGATTTTATCATGTTAATGGCTAGAAAATGTAGAAAAATTAGCAGAAAAAAAAAGAACCGCTAAACTTTAAAAAGTCACAAGAAGATATGTTTTTCCATTCAACGAGGTTTTTCTGGAATTAAAATTGCTTAGACTTCAGAGGTTTCAATTCAAATGGAGAAAAGAGATCCGCAGAAACTACACATCTTATTAAGGAAATACAGAAACTAAACTTAATTGAAAAACTATATATTTATACTAATATGATCGAATCAGAAAATAACAATAAAATGACGATAACATATTTTATTTAGTGAATATAAGCGAACCTTACTTATGGCCAACTACTATTATAATGAATAAGTGTAGAAAGTTGTGTTAAAATAGGAATTGTATAACACAAAAGATATTTTGCGAAGAATCCTGAAGATAGATCTTTTTCCACTATTTTATTTTTTAAAAAAATGCCAAATGATGAAACTTAGCTTCGAAGCAGATTAATGCATTCAAAAACGAGAAACTCGGTATTTTGCTTTTATTGTTTAATATTTTCGAAACGATGTCGAAATAAACAATCTACACAAATTATTAGGGATTATAATAACTGGAGATAGCTGTCAAATGAATTAAAGACCATGAGTGTCCTATTGACCACTTTAAATCGTTTATCTTTTGGGAAAAATTACTTAAAACAACTAAATTTATGTTACTCTTCATAAAACAAATCAAGTTACTATGAATAAATAAATGGGACGACTTAAATATTTCAAAGAATATGATTGATTATAATTTGAGCGTGTAATTATCTTCCAGGAACGCAAAAAATGATAGGAAGCCCTAATAATGGACATTTCTTAAGTTAAATCGAATTATTAAGTATATACGATTCTATGCCAATAAATCATATAAACTGAATAAATGAAAAAAAAACAGAATTGCGCTTTATTTAATTATCTCTGTGTTAGAAAATGAAATCTTTAATAAAATTTAAAAATGACATAAAAGCATCCACGTACTGTAGTATTTAAATGTATTCCTGATATTTCCTATAAGGAATGAATTCCGGTCCTTATTAGGTATACAAATTTTGAAGAAAAAGATTAATTATAAATGAGTCATTTACAATTTTTTTTTAGAAATAACTGAGGAGACAGGAAAAGGACTAACAAATTCTTTGAGAAATAATATAAGCTTGATTCATATTATGAAATGTAGTGGACAGGCATACGACAGCGGTAGCAACGTGGAAAGAAAATATAAAGATGTAAAATCTAAAATAATTGCTCTAAATCTTCATGCAATTCTCAGCCGGCGTCTTGGCATAGGGGTAGCGCGACTTCCCGTGATCTGCGCGTCCCGGGTTTGGGCATGGTTTTTTCTTCTTCTTTGTTCCATATGTGAGGTGTGTGAATGTGCTCCTCTGTAAAAGGTAAAAAGGGAATGAGACGCATGAAAGTAGCTAAATCGTACTCTTGGCCATAGTTGGCGTTACTGAAAAACAAGAGACGCTCAATCGGCTCAAATCGCTGACAGACCTGTCAGTGCCATAAGTAACAACAACAACAACAACATGTGCCTTCTCAATTATACTCTTTTGATTTATTAATTTGTGATGCCATTTCTAGTAATGTATATTGTATATTTTTTGGATATTGCAGCACTAATATTGTTAATTTTCTGCATCTACGAAAATATGATTCTTAAACCATTAGGCGACACTCATTGGGAAGCCAAAGAAGATTCGGTAAAAACAGTGTATACACAGTTTGGACAATTTTGTAATACCAAAAAAGAATTTATTGATGCAAATACCGATCTCGAAACTAAAATTCTGGGGGATTCAATACCAAAAAGTCTATTTATTTTAGATTTAATAGCAATTTTGTCCAAATTTATAAACATCAAAAAATTATTTCGATCAAAAGCAAATGATCTTGATTGATTTAATTTTAATCCTAAATGGCAAGTTAAAAGTTAAAAAAACCCAATAGAGGAATTTTGATGTTATTTTTAACGGCATTAGAGGCACTTTTATTTACAAATAGAAGATTGATTTAGAGTCTTTCAAATTAATTCATATTTTTATAAATTAATTATTTTAGGCATTAGGGAGAATGCTAAGCACTCTTTCAGCAAATTAAAAATTAATAAGCAATCATCTTCCGTCAAGCTTTGTGCACAGAAGATTTAAATGCACTTCTGTTGTTGTTGTTGTTACTTATGGCATTTGCCTATAGACAAGCCCCCTGCTGATACAGCAGCAAATGTAAGCCGAAAGGAGCGTCTCTAGTTTTAGAAGTAGCGCCAACTAGTACGGCTGCCCGGTCATTCAGCCCAAGTGACTTAAATCTGTATACCTTTGAGTGAGTTGGAGAGATTAGATATGATTTATCACATCTCGGCGACCAGTAATAGACCGCCGCGAGAAGGGTTGGTGCATAGGACGGTGAGTATCATTTGGTATCAAACGTTAGATCTGGTTTACTATCTATGGTGGCCAATCCTTCTGATGCAGGAATCATGATTTTTTAATGAACTATTAGGATGCTTTTCTCACATTTTACTTGACATCTTATTTTTCATCTAATAAATGTTTCCAGATTGCATATAAATTTCATCCTACTATTTGAGAATTCTGTTGTAATAAAAACTTTTAGACATCAACCTTCAATTTTGTACCAAGGTTAAATGCAATGAAAATTATGACATATCCTAGAAACTTAATTTGGCGCGAGTGAAACCTTTTTAAATAAGATGAAAATCACGTTGTTCGAGATATTTACTCTTATTACAGTTTAGTTTACTTTCTTCAAACACTTGCTGGCTAATTATTTTCTTACTTGCCCGACGGGAAGCTTAAAGGAGCGTTTTCATATAAATACATACATATTAGAGCACTTGACACACAAAGTACTTATTCATTATTAAAGTGAACAGAAAATGAACTTTACGAAGTCATTACCCATAAAACATTGTTTCACTAAAGCCAGAAGCCAACAAAGGGATTTACGTTCACTCTCAAATTGACCTAAAATATTTACTAAGCTCATAAAGTGTTACGTGTTACAATAAGGAAGAGAATAATTGACAGCCACTAAGCGAAATTTATCAGATAAGGGAAGAGAACGATCATATACGTCATTCATAAATAACCTTTAAGATAACGCTACATCACTCCAAATTTTTTTTCTAAACTACCTCTGTAAATGACGGCCCCAAAACTCCAAATCTTTCGAAGTTAAGAATTATAAGTCCTCCGCATCCCATTATCATAACTTTCAATTATATTAAATCCCGTCTTAACTTGAAATGCAACTGGTGAAAGAAAAAAAACTTGGAAAGGATAAATAAATTACCAGCGGTTTTACAAAATGGGACGTTTAGTAAGAAACGATAGCAAGAAAAAGATTTTTCTTCTTTACTTAAAGAAACATCGTTTCTTAGTAATAAAAGGAATTCACTTTTATTAAAACTTTAAGAACTAAGGATTGATTAGTTTTCTGTTAAATAAGATATTATATTTCAGATTATTGTGGTTTTATTAGCATAGTGATATTATAATATATTAATTTATCTTTTCAAAAAAACCCTGATTTTTTATACTTTTGATTCGCATTAAATTTTCTTATGATAAAATTTTGATACATAATATACTATGATGAGTAAAAAAAACCCCACAAAAGACCTCATATGTAACAAACAAAATGCACTCATAAGAGATAAATTTTCTTTCATCATTTGCTTAACTTTAAAAATCATTTTTTAGAATTACAACTAAAATTGAATTAAAGCTTAACATGAGCTCATTGGGATAACAAAGTTCACAAATAAGCCTAACTTAATAGGTCGTAAGTGAGGACCAAGAATCGAAATAAAAAGGTTAAGCGTTCCATTCTCTGGCTGTTCTTTTATCTATCATTTTTTTAAAAAGTAGATCTATGTACGCCACATTAGCGAAATGCCTTCTATGAATGGATGAGCTGGTTGTTGAAGGGTTATTTGGTATTTTCTCTGCATTAAAACACAAATGTGGGACAATTTTCCATTAAAGTTCTCTAGGAAGACAACCTTATCCATAAACAGTCTCTAAGTCAAACTTGTGTCACCTTCAAATTAGTAAATGAAGTAATCTTGGCCAACGGATATAAAACATTTCTTCTGTATCATAAGACTTCGATGTATGGATTTGGATGTATAAAAATTCTAGGTAGAAATAGCTCAATTTTTTCCCTTAAAAGTATATATAAACAAATCCATAATATAAGGACTAATGCTATAAATGACTTAAGACATTATTTGATGTTGAAATTGACATTCACTTTGCATGTATGATAGAATTCCGACTTATATATTATAAATGTAAGGATCAGATGCCATTTTGCAGTACTTTTAAGGGTAACTGGTCTGCATTTGAGTTTTACTTGAAAAAAAATCATGGAGAACTTTTAGAAGACTGCTTGACTACAATGATCAATTCACTGCTAGCCAGAAACTATTACCAGTTTACCCTTTTCTTCAATTCGTAATTGTCTTCTTGCCTTGTTATGATCCGATTCTTGAAGTTATTTGATGTCAGAAGTACCAAATTGCATCAATAATGTTATTATTGAAATCACGTCGGAATATGTACTTTTTAATGATACCCTTTTATGAATGAAACCATTTTGGATAACTGTTATCTCGTACACATATAAAGGAAACTTTTATTGGTGTAGCATCTGCACCACACAATGTTATACTAGACCTTGTTATCCCTAAGGACAAGGTTAACTACGTAATAATTAAGAATTTCAAAGTTTCTGTGCGGATGGATGTAACAACATGAAAGAATTTAAAAGTAAACAAACTAAAGAAAGACAAACTTGTGAAATGTTTCAGTCCCCTTTGTTAAGTAAACCTAAATTCAAAGAAGTGTTAAGCTGATAAATGAAAAAGGAATAATCTTGTTTACGTTAAATTGCCTAATTAACAATGTGGGGTTTGAGTAAGTAAAAATACCCCATGAATGAATAATTAGTCAGCCTATGAGCTACAAAAGTTCAATTATCGCGAACAATAACTGAGAAACCTTTCTACTAGTAAAAACTTTCGTATTTTGTTCAAAACTGTCTTTAAAAGATTTTGTTTGACTTTACCAGCAAAAAGAAAGAGTTATTTAGCTTCACCGACTCTAATAAATAAATAATAATTCCTAGTTTTCAGCCAAAAAGAATCGACTTCTCTCAGCTGAAATTCAGTAAATTTCGCTAAAAATGTGAAAGAAAAAAAAGGGCGAGAATTTTGAATGAAGTCAAAACAGAATTGGATAGTAACAATACACGAATGTGTTAATATTGAATATTTATGGGAAAGATTTATGCCTGAAGATAATGAAATAAAATAATATATGAGACTGTTTGTGTTTGGAAGCAAACTTGGATCAAAATAGTTACTGGAATAATTCTCAGTTGAAATTTTTTTTTTCAATCTGCCATATATAGCCTCGAAATACTTATTTTAATGTGAAAATCTCAGAAAAAATAAAACCGTAAGAACACATTGGACATATAAGCACAGATATGCAATCATTAATTATCGAATATGCTTCGAAATATGCTGTGATACATGTGAAATATGTTATGATATATGTGAAATATTCTGTGGTATAAGTGAAACATGCTGTGTGAAATATGCCAAGGTTTTGTACGCTTGTATATTATCAATGACTATACACTAAATAATATTTTTAAAAATTATTTAGATTACCTTAAACAGATACCTTAAATTAATCAATCGATTAATTGATTAATTTAAGGTATCTGTCTACGTGCGGAGAAATTTTTTTGAAAAAACCATTTAATTATAAATTTTACTTTGTTTTCTAGGTAATTGCAATTCAGAACAAGGATTAATACCATTAAAAAGTTTTATTTGATTTACAACTAAGTCAAATGGGGGAATTTAGCTAAAAAAAATAGAGAAAATTAGTGTAAAATGCAAAACATCGTAGCAGAAATTCTAATCAATATTTTCAAATTCTTTTTTATAAAACATTTACACAACTTTAGTGAAGGCAATGAACTAGGTTCTAAGAAAAATTTGCCTTTATAAAAAAGTTATAGCAGTTCGAGTATTTCCTAACTCAAAATTTATCAAAATTCGCACATATAAACAACATTAAATAGCTCTAAACTTAATCCTATTTCGATTCCATGCCGTATCGCTGCCTATCCATAGGCTTATGAAGGATTCGATTTCAAAAATTTAATAATATTTATAATAGACAATTAAAAATAATCGACTAAAAATAGAAAATAAACAAGATTAAGAAATCTGATTTTTAATTTACAAATAGAAGCAAGGTTTTAAAAATTGTTTTTAATTTCTTCAAATTTCGTATTTAAATTAATAAAAGAAAATATATGAACTGAATTCTTTAGAAATATAACTGAATTATAAGTATACATTAAAATCAACGTTTTCACGATATTCAATGCTATTGCCAAGCTTTCTTCATAAATTCTTTCATCTTTAAAAGGTGTAAATATACGAAATAGATTCATTGTTATTAAGTATGGAAACAGAAACTAATAAATGACAGTTTGTGTGGAAGAAGCTAAAAGTGAGCCTTAACAAACCTATGATTAGAATATATTTTTCGAAATATCCGGCAAAGTTGAAGTCCAAAATCAATAAAATATTTCTGTACATAGGAAATATCTATCTTCTACGCTAAGTAGCTTTAAGCAAATGGGCCACCCGCGGAAAGTTAACGCCAACAAAGCATTGTGTCAATAAATACTTTTCAACAAAGGTCGTGATGAAAAGTATCGACGAAGTATATTTCAGAAATTTTATTTTAACTACTAAAAGACAAAGCTGAGAAACGATTTCTGGATGGATGAAACGATAGTAGTAAAAAAATAGTAATCAATATACTGAGTGTCTGTACTCTCAAAATAACTTGTTCTACTATTGAATGTTAAATCTATTATAGATGTCATCATGTGACGTGGTTCTATAGATCATACTGCTTGATCAATTGGAACAAAAATCAAAAAAGCCAACACGTGACATAGTTTTTTTCTGTATTCTCTTGTCTGATCCATCGCGCAAAAAATAAAATTCTGAAAAGGCGGCAAATTATTCATAAAACGATGGTCTTTATGATAACTAAGTTTCTTTCCTGATATTACTCATTACATAATAATAAGTTGATCAATGGGTTTTAAATTTTATCCTTCTGCTGTCAAGCAACAGTGAACTTTACATACTGAAGGAAGTGGAGTATGGTTTAAGAATTTCACTGTTTACGAATACAAGAGGAGACTGCAGATTTACGTTATGTTTTAACGTTTTATGAATATTACTGTTGTGAAAGATAGGAGAGGACGTCACTCTCTGTAAAGGTCGCTATTTCATAAGTGAAAACAGACTCTAAGTTTTAAAAGTTATTTTCGTAATTTTTTTGACGTATTAAAATTTATTTAAGAATTTCTTTGAGGCTAATTATGCTGTTTTGAAATTTAATGAAAATATACACACAGCAACAACTCTACGATATGCTGATATTTTTCTTAAATCCATTAAGTTAAAGCGGGACTTAAGAAGGAGTAAAAAATTATTAAAATTATTTAAAATTGCTTTTTTAAAGATTTATTTATTTTCTTTGAATATGGGAAAGATATTCAGTTTAGCCTAGGACACTTATTAAGTAATTTTAATTGTTTAAAATCATATTTATCCTATTTTGATAACTCGGAAAAGGTAATATTGATTTTTATAGACAATGAAGTTCAATATTTTAACATTCCTTCTAAATGTTTGATTTTTATTAATTTTATAAACAGCACTATACAGAATTTAGCAAAATTACAGTCAGTTTTTGAAAGCCTAAATCAAAAAATTTGTAATGATATAAATGATTGCGTATTCTTTATCTTATTATTATTATTTGATTGCTTATATATTTATTGTAATCATTACTATTCAAAAATTTATTTAGTAATACAAAATTCTATTTTTTCCAAAATCGTGATTATAAGAATCATTTTAAAGTATTTATAAGTGCGTTGTAAGCCGTAGCACAGTTACTTAGTTGATGAAATGGTTTGCAAAATTTGCGATGCAGAAAACTGAAGCTTTAGAAAATGGTTACCTATTATTGATGAATTTAATGTCTATGTCTGTCTAGATCGCTGCCTATTCTATCTAGTTGAAAATCTAACACCAAATAGAAGCCCGCCTGAGTGATTTTTAATTGTATATTTGAAATCATAATTCAATATTTTAAAAACTGATAACATAAATAATAATTAGAGAATTTTTAATAAGCCATTAAAATGGTAAATAAATAATAATTAGTCTGAGAATGAAAGGAAATGTTAATTTGAAATAGAAGAATTATGGAATCTATCCTCTGACATTTAGGCAAACAGTATTATTCTCACGGACCAAAGTTTGCACTTTAAAATATATTAGTGGATCGATTTAGTAGCAAGCTATACAAGGTGGCTGTTACAGATTTCCCTGGATTTTATAAAACCCAAGAAACACAAATTAGGACTAGTTTCCTCTGAAAATTTTATCTGAAATTAACCTATATTTATATTAGTCCCATAGCCTCGTGACTATAATTATTCAATCTCTAAACGGTTGAATGGTTTAAAACGTCGCCTCTTATTGAGAGTCGCATACACAGAAAAGAATAACTTTACAGATTGTCTTGTGACAGTGCCAAGGAAATGTGAATAAATCTGAAGTATTCGAATGGGTGTGTTTATGTCGTAGAACATAAGGAATTAATACAAAGTATAAATTAAGGATAAACGTTAAAATGAAGTTTTAAAAAACCTAAAAGCGAAAAAAAAGCATAAAAGCCTTTACATGGAACGAATGGGAATAAATTGAAAATAAGAAAGAAATAAAGGTTTGAAATTTAAAAAAAGAAAAAAAAAGACCAATGAAATAAGGCTATTAATAGAACTAAAAAAAGAACGAAATAAAGTCTTTTAAAGCGTAATAAAACATATGCATATATACACAAAATCAAAGTGTAAATTTGAAGAGAAAAATTCAAATACGGATTTTAGAAATCCTTCATTCAATAACAAGAAAAAAAACTGCACAAAGCTGTAGAGACTACTGAATTTTAAAATGCAGCAATTGAATTCCAGTGGTTCAGAAAAACACAAAACTGTCGGAATTGTTCAGTTCGCATTCCAGCTTTAGGATACGGAGCGAACACACAGTAAAAACAGTATTTGAATTTTGAGGCTTTTCAACTCTATTAAGCAATTCTTCTTTTGAACGGAACAAAGGAGTAAGGCCGTTGCAGCAATGGAAAAAGGGAGAAAAGTGTTAGATCTATCGAAAAAAGGTTCTATTTTGGAAAATAAATTTTATTATTTCATCTATTCTTGCTTGAAGATGTTGGGGGCAATTCTCCTGGGCGTTCTTGAGTGAGATTTGATGCTTAAAGGCCATAAGGTATGGAAAATGTAACCTATGGTGCAGGAAAGGTGGAAATGTTGTAGGAGCACCTATTTTTTGTGATTTTTTTGACGTAGAACTAGATGCTTTTCTTCGAGATTGTTTTGGAGTAGGAGAAATAGATGTTTTTTTCGTGATTGGTTTGACGTAGGAGAATTAAAACTTTTTTCGAGATTGCTTTGATGTAGGAGAACTAGAGGTTTTTTTCAAGATTGCATTGACGTAGGAGAACTAGATGGTTTTTTTCGAGATTGCTTTGACGTAGGTGAACTAGATGCTTTTTTTATATTGCTTTGATTTAGGATATCTAAATACTTTCATGTTACCTTGACCAATGGAAGATGGCCCAATTTTTTCTCGTGGATGCTTGAGGTATGGATTTAGTCAGATATTTTAAAGCAAGAAGAATCATCCCTCCTTATCAGAAAATAAAGAAATAAGTCATAATAAAGAAATTTTAGTCAAAAACTCATATTTTAAACACCATTCTTTATCAAAATCCCATAAAAAAAGATGGGAGTTTGCAATCTATTTTTGACTTTCTTCGTGACGAGCTTGGAATATGAAATGTTTTAAACTTCTACATTTTTATGACATTATACTGCATTAATATTTTCAGAATTTATAAATGAATTAAATATTAATTAAATTAATAATTTAAATTTAAATTAAACATAAAATTATTAATGATTTCCTACCGGTGGTGCCAATTGGTTATCTCAAGGCTAAAAAGAAGAAATCTTTAATAAAAAAGCTTATCTAGCAAAATAATAAAAGCGTATTTTTATAAATTTTTTTATTAATTTCTTTAAAAATTTAATTAATGCCTACATTTTCCCTTTATATTCTTTTAATTTATTTATATGATTGTAAACAAGAACGAATGGATAAGGAAAAGGGCTTTCAGGTTATTATTCTTAAAATTCCTCTTCATAATTCCAATTCTAATAATTCTGAAATTTTTAAAATATTAAATTATATAATTTGATGATTTTTATGAAGATTCCTGAAATATTCTCATCCATAATCTCATTCAAATAATCTTAAAATTTGGTTCAATATCAAAATATATTCTCTGGCTGGCATCTTTAAAGATTCGTGAAATATTCCGATCCATAAATCCCGTTCAAATAATTTTGAAAACTTTGAAATAACAAAATATATATTTTGGCTGAGAGTTTTGTAGCTAGTTTGTTTTAAAATAATTTAAAGCTGAAATATAGCTTCTACTTAAACTACGTTTAAATTAAAGTAGCACATATTTGGCGACATGAATTGGCGATTTAAAATCTAAAATCGATATCAGTCGATATTTGCCGTGACACAAACTACGATAATGATGGCAGAAAATTATATGTCTTTGAAACATCCTCGAGGGAATGATCCTGAAATTTCATTTTTATCCCGAGCACGTTTTCAAAAACTTTTCTCTTCATGGTCAATAATAGACCAACCCTAGTACTCTAAAAAGAATTTGAACAGGAACGAGAGTAATTTAGCCCTTTGAACGGAAGAATTGTCCCTCTCATTGGCTTTAACGGAAATATCAAATAATAAGATAGATGTGTTTTTGATAGGTTGAAGTATTAGAGCCCTTTTTGTGCGATATTTATTATATTCTATTGTTTTTAACTCCATTTAATTGCTATTTTTGTTTGTAAAGGGTGATCCAAAAAT
Source organism: Argiope argentata (assembly GCA_026289955.1). Lineage (NCBI taxonomy): Eukaryota > Metazoa > Arthropoda > Arachnida > Araneae > Araneidae > Argiope > Argiope argentata. The sequence goes on along the minus strand of JAOUZG010041432.1, from coordinate 12,639 downwards.
AAACGCAAGATTTTAATTTCCCACCATTCGTGCAGTAAAGAGTTGGCAACCTTAGTAAAAAACCATTTCACAGATAATACTTTAAGGGTAATAAAAATGGGCCGTTATATGATAAGACACCTTTTTAAAGCAAGATTTGAAATAAATAAAAAAGGACAGTTTTTTTCCTTTAAATAGTCGTATTTTTATTGAATCGTATTAAATAGTTAAATAGTCGTATATTTATAGAAGTGCACAGGGTAGGGTTATGTATAGATTAACAAATAGGGTAAATGGTCAAAATGGCATTGCTGGCACATACGCACTCTTTTCCCATGACAATTTAGCATGAATATAGCTTAATTTGTTGATGCAGAGTGAATTTACTCTTTAAATGCACGCGTGCTTGTTGGCTTCTACATTTGGCTTCAAATCACCCCATAAAAAGAAATTCAATGTTGTTAAATCACACTATCTAGGGGACCAACTCACAAATTTTCGAACTGTGGCAGCCAGACTTATTATTTTTGAAATTTAGTTCAATAATGAAAACACGTTGTTCTATCACATAAAGCTCCATTTTTATTAACCCTAAAGTATCAGTAGATAAATGATTTTTTAATAAGGTTGCCAATACTTTACTGCATAAATGATGCAAAATTCAAATCTTGAGTTAATTCAACACCCTTTATAATAATTATAGCTACTGATTTGATTTTTACGTAAAGCAAAAATATATTACTATAAACTGGAATAAAATAATAAAATAAAATCTTACTGCGAATGATATTAAATTTATAGGGAAACCAAGAATATGTTTATCTAATTTTACCTTAAATTACAAAATCAGAGAATTTTCAAAAATTTTAGGATACATTTGACGGATTTTCATTGTTTTTAAGTTTTTACCTATAATTGTTTAGTTGTGAAGTCAGATGGATTAAATTCTGTCATGATTGAATTGAAATTCAAAATCAAATGAGTTAAAAATTGTGAAATATTCCAAATTGAAGAACTGTGTTTAAAATTATAAATTTCTGTTTACTGAAAGCATTAGTGTAAGATACTTGGAATATTTATTGAAGAAGAAAGTACTATTTTGACATTCAAAAGGCAGAACAGTTATTGAAATTCTTAAAACGAATTTTTGAAAGAAAGAAACTACTAGAGCATTTAAAGTATTTTTGAAATCAATAATTTGGCTGAATATTTGTAAGTTGATTGGAAATTTTGGATTACAGAATGAAAACCAATAAATAAATGTGATTGTTTATTAACTAAGATTTTTTAATCTCTGGTTTCTTTTATGCATATTTTAGAAAGAAATTAGCTCCTTACACTTAAAAATTTAGAATTTTCAATCGATGCCTTATTTTTCTGTATTGAAATTTAAAATCTTTTTATTTAATAGTCAAACGTATGTCTTCTTCAAAGATTTCAAGAATCTCTAATGCTTAAAATTCAATATTTTTTGAATATGCTTTATCTTATTAAATTATAAAGACAATATAAACTATTTTTTCGAGTGAATAAGTAATTATTTCTAAAAATGGTTTGAGAAAGACTTTAATCGGTGCTCTAAAAGGTAGAAAATAATTTTTATGACCTATATGGAAATAAAAATTAAAAGTTTATTAAGTGTGAACCACTGATAAAAATTCCAGTTTATTGAGAGTATTCTAACATATTTACAATATACTTAATATTTAATAAGGCTTAATATTTTAATTTTTATTGTGACCTGATATTTTAATATTTATTTCGGTTTGATTTCTTAATTGTAATGATTTTAATGCCTCAAGCTCTCAGGGATTTAGTTTCTACCATCAAATTTTCGATAAAAGTTATTTTCTTATTACCATCACCATCATTTTCTTATCATCATTATTATTTTAATTCACCATCATAATTATTCTGATGATAAGCGTATGTTCTGAAAATCACAAAATATTTTAATTGTCAATGGAAATACACTAATAAACAAAATATCTTAACTCTAGCACATCAATTATTGAGTCAAAAATGATTCACAACATTTCTAGCTTTACAAACACGTGAGAAATTGAGTTCAATAAAAGTCAGTCAAAACCGTTTTGGCACGCAACATCCTTTGCAATTTTGATGTGTCAGGAGATGGATGGACCGCAGAATACTGAAAAGGAGAGTCAATGTTTTGAGCACGGAACTGTCAAATAATACTCTATTGAGGAAAACAAACGACTTTGTTGACAATCTTTATCCAACATGACAACTCTTAATCAGAAGACATGCAAAACCTAGCACAACAATTAAGAGTTGAAATAATATCATTCCACAGTTACAAGTATTGAGTTAATCTTTATAGGTTGTAGTTACATTTTAGTTAAAATTAAAGCAACTACCATCTTGAAGATAATCAAGAATTGTTTTGAGACGAACCGTAGATGATGCGAAGGGTATACAAGAGATTATCTATTTTCAAAACTTCTTCACTGTATCATTGGTAAGGTGTTTAACTCCGATGTGTTCAATGCACACTAAGCCAACTTATACTCTGGATCTTCATTGAAACCAGGTTTCAAATTAATAAATCTCCACTTTGCCGACGTCCTGGATAGTTCGTCTTCCCAGTGATCTGGGCATCCTGGGTTCGAGTCCCGCTTTGGGCATGGTTGTTCTTTATCTGCTCTATCTATGATATGCTTGAATGCCCCCACCCCTGTAAAAAGGGGCTGTACAAGCGAATGTAATGCATGAGTAGCTGTTTCGTATGTGTCTTTATGTAATGTGTTGTCTACTTCTGTAAGCCCCGTGTGATACTTAGTGATTCACGCGGGTTTCTAAATGTTCAATTTAAAAAAATCACCCCCACTTTCGAGTATGAGATTTATTAAGAATCCTTATGCAATGATATTAAAGACTATAAGGATATTTTCAAAAGAGATTTGAAAGAGTTTAATAAATATAAAATTGTTTAATTGTGAAACATCTGAAATAGAGTATTTCTTCTTCAATGAGATTTGAATAAGTTAACTCTTCTTCAATGAGATTTGAATAAGTTAACTCTTCTTCAATGAGATTTGAATAAGTTAACTCTTCTTCGATGAGATTTGAATAAGTTAAATCTTCTTCCATGAGAAATTCAAATTAAATCTCTCATGGATAATATGGAGGCTAAGTGCAATTCTAAATATGGTGGAAGGCTGCTCAATTGTGGCATGTGTCGTAGCATGCTGTGGTGGTATTTATATCAACTGAAACTACAGCATCGCCATCAGCTTAATATCAAGGTCTTGTCAAATATGGAATTTTCTCTTAGCAGGTGATTTCTCTGGAGGATTTTTGAACCAGAAGGTGGCATCTTCCAGTAATTAACGCATTTTTTAATGAAAAAAATCCTTTGGATATTTTTAATATCTTCTGCGTCATCTCTAAGTTTTTTCTGCCTTCTTAAAAACCTTGTACTAATAAGTTGTCTACTATAAGAGTCAAACCATTAATCATACAACATTAAACACTATTCGTGTGAATGTATGGTTTTGGAGTGTATAATCTTCTGCTTGACTTATATTCAATTTACTTTTGGTAAGTTAATTTTTTTTAATTACTTCATAAATATCAATAATCTCTTACATATTGTGCAGTGTTTTTAATTTTTAATTTTCTTTAAATCATAAAATAAGCACATGACAAAAATAATATTATTAAATCGGTGTCGAAATTAAGAATTCGATCATAATTCACTCGTGCTTATTAGCATGTGAAATTTGATGAATGTTTCAAAAGCTCTCTGGTATTTTATTCTTTGTTACTTTTTATTTAGTTCTTTTGATTCCGATTTTTAAGGAGATAGTTTTTAATAAAAAATCGAATTTTCTCATACAACTATATATGTTTTTAATAGTGCAGCATTATATTTAGAAAGGCCTTAATAAGACTTTTTGAGAATGATAGTGTTCCTAGTGGTTGAATTTACTATCAAAATGTAGATATGTTATCAGGTATTCATACAAAATATACACTCTAGAATTCTTCAGTGTAATTATTTTTTAATCTATTTATTTTGTATAAAAATTCTGTAGGGGAAAAAGTAAATTTATGGTAGAGAGTTTAGTTTATATATTTCATTGACATTTTATTGCTTATCATGATGTTACTGCTCAGTAAAAACAGTTCACAATATTCAGACTGTGTGAGAGAATTGTCTTTCTTTATAATTCTTAATTTATAATCAGAATGAAATCTCAGACATTAGTAAAAAAAAACAAAATTCTACGATTTTGAATAGATATAGATTATTAGTCTTTTTAATTTTTATACAGAACAAACTAAACTTATTATATAATTTATATAATCATATTATATATGTTATATTTATATAATCATATTATATATATCATACTTATATAATCATATTGAATATATTATATTTATATAATTATATTATGTATATCAGATTTATATAATCATATTATATATTTCATATTTATATAATCATATTATATATAAGTCATAAGGATATTATCATATTAGTCATGAATTATTTATCAAATGTCATTTACATTTTTGTTTTCTTAATTTAATTACATATGATGAATTAACTTTACAATATGCAAAGATGCACATCTGTAATATTCTCATTTTCGGTTTTTGAATTTTCACTAATAATTTAATAAAAAATTACTTATTTTATAGAAAAGATTTTAAAAAACGAAATTTTTTTGTTAATATATTTTGATCAAAATCTTAAATTTAAATGAATTCTTAAAATTAGGTTGCCCAAAAAATGTTAACATAATGTTTGTCAGTATATTTTGATTAAAATTTTAAATTTAAATAAATTCTTAAAGTAAATAAGAAAAAAAACTTTAAAATAACTTTTCTTACATACTTTATGCTTACTTCTATAATGTTGCATGGCTTTTATTTAAAACATAAATAAGCAGTACAATGAAGATTATGTTATTTTTCCCTTTACGGCAAACTTATTCTTTTTAACAGAAAAGAGAAGGGAAAAAGTGCCGTGAAAAGACAAAAATTTAAATTTGATTTATGTTTAATATTATAAATTTATTACAGTTTAATTATGTTGAGATTTGTTAATTAAAATTATACATTCATTATTAATTTGTGTGCAGATTATGTTGCTATCGAGGCTCCATTAAACATTATCGAGTTCTAATTAGTAACAGTTGATGTTAAAAAAAACGTTAAAAAACATGTTAAAAATTTTTCAATTGGCACTAGTTATCACAGGCCTGGAAATAATTGAATTTCTACAAATAATACAAAACCAGCCATAAAATCTACATATATTAAAATTTATTCACTATATGTAAAATTAATTTACAAAAAGTTTTTTTCTTCAGAATAATATATATTTTTTATTTTAGTTTAAAATATATATTTTGATAGCACATAAAAATATTCTTAATTACATTCCAAAGAAGATCACGTAGGCTATGATTGACTTTTTTTAAGTAACAATAATGAAACGATAAAGTCTACAAATATTAAAGCAATGTAATAATTAATTAATTATTTTTTATTTTAGCTTAAAAATATAGTCCAAAAATATAAGGAACATATTCTCAATTGCATTTTAAAAAGGATAATGCAAGTTATGATTGATTTCTTTAAGCAACAAAAAATAAAACAATAATGTTTGGTGACATTAAAGAATTATACTTATCTAATACACTTAAAAAATTATCTCGTCTGTTAGTAAAAGAGCAATTTTCGAAGTGAAAAATAGATTATGGAACAACTTACTACAACTCCCGTTAAAATTTTCAAATCCTCGCTTTTGATTCATGAATAAACAACTTAAAATCATTCTCATGAGTCTTCAGTCTCAGGTGAAGAGTCGAGTGTAATTCTTAGTAAATTTATATCAGAAGCTCCTTCAATATTTTAGAAAGCGATGAGTCTTTGACCTTTAAAGATAACGCAATAACAGCATGGAATCATCCTTCAGCTGGAAACGACCTTGCACTTATTCGCTCCCCCAGTGGGAAACCTAATGCGAACGTGAAAATGCTTATTAAAAAAGGAAATAAGCATACTTTTCCACTATCTAGCATTGATTTACATGCATACCTTATAAAATTTTTGGGTAAAAATAGTTTTTGATGCGCGTGTCAGATATGTTAACGAACAGTAGCTAATAAAACAATTTGAATAATTAGAGGATGTAAAAGTGCGTTTGATCCATAAAGCATGAAGTCCAACGGAGTAATTGGGAGATTAAAAAAGACCTCATGGGTTGAAAGGCTGGTTTCTTTCTCATAATTGTGGCAATTTTTAGAAAAAGTTGAAAGAACCAATCACTGACATTGAAATTTTTCCCTTTGAGCTCCTGGAATCTAATATAACCCTTGGAGGCTTCAATGTTACATTTACTGCGCGTGCGAAAGTGCAGTGATAGTCAATTTTGGCGTGTCTTTACATTTTCCCTTGAGATGGAAATGATAAAGCAGGGTGTTTTAACGGTGTGACAAGTTGTAACATTGAGGCTGTTAAGTCAAAAAATCAGTTGAGATCTTTTATTTAAATTTGAGAAATCGAGAATAAGAGGACTGATAAATAGTGGAATTAAATTCATTCAACGACGGTTCGTGAGTTGAGAAACTTTTTGCATTAAATAAAAGAAAGAATTTCAGTGAAGTCGATGCAACTAAATAATAAAAATGATGTAATGAATGAAAATGATGCACGTAATGATGCAAAAAACGAAATGATTTTTTTCTCCAGAAAATATGATTTTAAAAACCGTGTTTATTTTTACAACATATATTCGTTTTTAGGGGAGGGAGAGAAGACATAATTAGGGCATCACTTCATTATAAGAAAAATCTAGCTAATTCTACGAGCAATAAAATAACATAAATCAGTGATCGATGGGAATTTTTTATATTAATGTTTATGTAATAATAAAAGTTGTAGAATGTTAATTAATTAACTATAAGCAATTTATATAAATCTAAATGTAACTTTAAGCCTTGGCCGCTTAAGTTATTTTTATTAGAGACCATTCTTTAACTCAAAAAAATTATGTCCATCTAGGTAATCTATCGGTATAAACTATCATTATAAAAGTTTTTCAACTATAAGGATATATAAGTAAGGAAAGAAAGTTGTTAATTTTAAAGATATTTATTTACTAGAGAAAAAAACATTATGATTTTTTTAAATCAAATTGAACCAATACTATTTTTAAATCAATTTAAAAATAGTAAATTTTTTGTTTACTAATTTTGAGTAATCGCAAAACATTATGTAGTAAAAATGCTTTCAAGACTTCAGAACTCATACAAATGATGCCGTAAGAAATCATTATCAATAACTTAAGGAATCTTCCTGTAAATTATAACTATATGAATATTTTATTTTGATATGATTAAAAAATTATTGTTTGAGCACAATTGACCTTATATTCTTACTAATATATACGCTTTGCAAATTTTTCACGATTTTCCACAGAATTATAGATTTTCATGCATAAACATAAATAAAATATCTACGGTTTTTATACAACTACATAGTAATTACTCTTATTAAATGATACATTTACACAGAACATGGTTTGTCATTATTTAAATGTCTTTACTTTTTAGGAAATTTCTTCAAAACTCACAAATGATGTATTATTTTATAAATTATTTTATTTATTTTGGTTGTACAGATAATACGTTTTGCTTATTTTAATTAATTGAAGGGAATATATAAGCACTTCTGAACTAAGAATGTTCTCCAAGAGAGTTCTGAAAAATACTTAACTATTTTTGTTGTATTTAAATACAAAGATTTTTGTTTTGAGTTATTGTGAATTCTATTGATGTAGGTTGGATTACTTGTCTTTATTTTAGCATCTGTACACCCTTCTTTTATATATCTAATTTTGTTTACGTTGAACACAAAAATATCCGATGATTTTTTTTATCATTAAATATTTTTACCCATATAAAAATATTTACTGATAAATATACTTAAAATAATAATAAATACTTAAATATATATATATATATATATATATATATATATATATATATATATATATATATATATAAATATTTACTGATATATTTTTATCAGTAAAAAATTGTCAAAATATTTATATATATATTTTAAATAAAATACTTATCCACTTTAGAATACATAGATAATCAAATATTCAGATTATTAAATATTCTTAATCAAATATATATAATCGATAGTTTGTTTTCAAATTTAAAATGAAGGATCTTTATGAAAGAATTTTAAAGCTTTATAAAAGAAGCTATAATTTACCTTGAATTTATGTTCGTATATCATAACAAAAACATTTATGAGCACGTTACATGGATTTTTAAATTAAAAAACTAATATTTATGAAAATGAATTCGTGACGTGAAGTTCTTATTTCTAAAAGAGCCACTTAAAATGGAAGCATCTAACTCAGACCGGTAAATAAGTTGTTAAATTTCAGAAATATTATAATTAATTTAATTAGCTATTATCGTATCATTCTGCATATTTCAAGTATTGAGAGTTCTTTTTAAACGAGCAATTCTTATATATATATATAGGAAATAGCTTTAACGATTTGGATCAAGTTTCATATTTAGACAACGTTTAACATTTTAAATCTATTTATATACATGCTTTTCCTGAAAAAAAATGCTATTTTATATACACACACACATTTTTTAATAACTAATCATTAGAGTCTTTTTCTATTTGCTCTCATGCTGACCATTTCATATAGCGCCATCTCGGATCCGATTTCACCATGGAAAAACAAAGTGCAAGTTCAAAAATATAATTAATGATATAAAATAGTAATATGAGCATTGTAATGTAATAAATTGTTTCTAATAACATGTTAAACTAAGTGCATTTATGATTTTTTTATTTAAATGACCCTTTCATTTGTTGGCAAGATTGAGAAATATTCATATGTAATCAGTATGTTTTTTTCTTAACTAAATATTTTCTCCGGAAATATTTAGATAAGAAAAAACATACAAACAGAAAAGATCTAAAATAGGAAGTGAATTTTTTTTAAATAAGTGCATTAAAAGTTCTAAATTAAAACTAATCAATAGTTATCAATATCTTCAAATATATACTCAATTTAAAATAACAATTTGTACAGTTATATGTATGAAAATTTAGTGACTAATTCCTCAAAATTATTAATCTATTCAAGCAAAACAGTCAATATTAGAAATAAAATTTCTCAATGAAAACGTTTTATTTCTTTCATACATAATTTTTGTCGAGAATAGTAGCATTTGATAGTAACTAGTTGATTTTTTGATTGCAGATTTATTTCGCATATCAAATAGGAGATGAATACTTTTAACTTCTAAGCCAAAGCTTTTATATAAAAATAAGAAATCGAAAGATATTTTAGAATTTTCCTGTATTTTATTTTCCACCTTATCATTTCCTGTTTTATATATTAACAGCATTTTTATTTGTACTAGTTTATCTCACGTAGTGGAACATGATTCTTTCTCAGTGATTCATCCACTTTCTTATTTCACCAATGAATGACTGCTTTTTTCCCAATTTTAGTATACAATGCGAAATAATAACGAAATAATCTATATAGTGTACAAATAATTACTGATATTTGAAATAAAAATGTGAGCTCATGTTGAATTATCAGTCTGTATCCCAAGCAGAGAAAAATTTTAACTATAACTTCCCATTTGTGATCAGAAAAATAGTCAAAAATAAAATGAAATAAAATAATATGTCACTGACTATCGTACTTATTTTCTCAAGCATACATCATGCCGTCAAGCAATGTGAATGAAACAAATATTTATAAATTCACATCGAAATATCAATTTGTGGTACCCTTGGGAACTTTTTCTGGTTGCTTCTAGAATGTTATAATAAAAGATAACAATCAATTATTTAACTTAGAAATTGTCACAGCTTATTTAATATTTTTTGGCAAAGAATATGTACAATAGCTAATGCCGTGAAGCAAAAGTACTTAAACAGACATATTGCTTTTGTCGATTTCTTTCATATGGAAAAAAAAAGCAAGAACACGCCCATTTACCCATTCCACTAATGACTGCTGTGTTTTTTTCCCACCTTTAGATATCAATATTCTCCAATTGTGTTTTTCCCACTTCTAATAATCAATACGGAATAATAATCAAAATCTAAAAAATATAAAAATAACTACCGATTATAAAATCAAAATTTGAGCTCATCTTCAATTATCAATCTATACCTCAAACTGGGGAAATTTTTAATGATAACTTTTCATCCGTGCTCAGAAAAAATAACAATGAATAATAAAATCAAAATATATAACTATCGTTTTTATTACCACAAACATACATCCTGCCGTCAAGCAAAAGTAATTAATCAAATATTTCTAACTTCATTTAGAAATATAAATTCTTTGTACTGGAGAGAAATTTTTTCTGAACACTTCATGAATATTGTAATAAAAGATAACAATCAATCATTAAACTCAAAAATTATCATCGACTTTTTTATCTTTTCTATTGTACATATTCATTTTTTGAAGAATATGTACAATGGCTAATACCATGAAGGAAAAGTGCCTAACCCAACTGCTTTTGTCGATTTCCTTCAGATGAAAACAAACACAAGAACCCACCCATTGACCCATTCCACTAATGAATGCTGTGTTTTTTCCACCTTTAGCAATCAATACTCTCCAATCATCTGGTGAAAATGTGCTTGGATCATTAGCAATGGGAGCGGTCATCTGCACATCGGGAAAAACAGCCAGCCGCGAACATTGTGGCGGAAGGCAATCCGGAAAATCTCTGAGACGGAAAATTACCAAGGACTCGATTTATGATTCGTCAGATTACGTCGAGTGCTCCTCGCTCATACGTACAAATGGAAAAGAAAGACTCAAGTTCACGAACAAGCACGACATCCATGCAAATATCTCGTCTCAGATGGAGGCGAAAGAGGTACGTTTTATTTAACAAAGCTGAGAAGAATTTTGTGTTCAATCAATTTGTACAAAATTTGAGTCAATGAACAAAAAAATAATCTGATTTGGCGTAATTTGGCTTATTAAAAGCTGATGGGAACATAAGAAATGTCATCTGTCGATTTAGCAAAAAATTGAATGAAGAAAAAACAACAACTTTGCATTAATACAGCTAAAAAAACATTTTAAAATTAAAAATAGCAAAAGTTCATTTCAACAGTTAAACATTTTAAAACTATAATATATAATTAAGATAGGCGATTATGTTGGAATGTCGATTTTTCTACGATAATACACATTTTATTCATTTTTTAATATTCTGAATAACCTTCTTCATAAAACTATTTGAGTTTGGGGTTATTTCGATGATTTTTAAATGTGATAATATACACTTTAGTGATATATTACATCTTTAAATTCTAAATTTTGATATCAATTTTTTCCATTTCTTAAATTTTGATAGAATTTCCTTATGAAAAACTTCATGAATTAAAATGTAATGCATATTTTTTGTTCGAATTCAGTAAAAATTATTTTCAATATGTTCTCCAATTTCGGAGTTGGAGAATAAGCTAATCTATTTATTTAAAAGTAATCTATAATTGTTTCAATTCCAATCATCTCCCCCTACCAATAAAAAAAAATGAAAATCCCATCCCAGTCGAACCTCAGAATTCAAAGATTGGATACAAACACAGCTTATTGTTTTCACATTTCACGAAATAGGTTATATATATATTAACCCGTCTGTAAGAGCTTAAACAATACTAAATGAAAAGATTATACTATATTAGAAGACTTTTACTCTATATCTTTTTTTAACAAAAAAATGTCCACTCTATTTCCCTCAATTTTTATAAAACTTTTGATACTTACCTGGTATATTTTGGTTTCATAAATATTTTTTCAATCTATTTTATGCAAAAATATTCAATTTTAAGCAAAAATAGTCTATTTTTGTCAAAAATATCCAAAATTATTTTATTAAATATTCTTAATTTTGAGCAATTTTCTTTATTAAATCTTTTGAATTTTGTTTTTAAATACATTCTTTGAGAAATTACGCCATTTTTTTATGTTTGTATAATTCAAATTTTTATTTTATTTCACATCTTTAAACATCATTTATTAAAATTCAACATTTTGGTAAAATTTACTTTGAACCCCCCCCCTCATGAATTAAAATCTAATGCATACTTTAGTTTAAATTTTGTTGGTAATTTCTCAATATATTCTGCAATTTTTGAGCTTTTGAATAAGCTAAGCGTGCATAGAAAGAATTTTAAATTGATTTATTTTTTCAAAATTTGAACAAATTTGAACATTTCATATTATGCTTTAATCAAAACCAGCATTTAAATATTGTATAAAAATAAAGCTTGTTTCTTAGTTCAGAAATTATTTAATATATTTTTAAAACTATCCACAAAATGTAGAGCACATTATTTCAAAAACTCCCAAACTAAAATACTTTTTTTTACTTTATTCTCTTTTTAGCAACAAAAATAGACCTTTAAAACTTATATTTTTATTTTAACAGTTATAATTTTTATTTCGCATGTAATTGTTCTTCAATCTGCTTTATGGAAAAAATTTAAAAATAATATTTTCCAAAAACCTTCTTCCGAATTTCGTCACATATCTTACTAAACAAGTTGATGGAAATTATAATAATCGAAGTAATAATAACTATTATATAT
>JAOUZG010041420.1:0-17977 GCA_026289955.1 Argiope argentata | reverse complement strand
GAACTATCATCTCTAAACACTGGCTGATGAGGTAAATAGTAGACTGGTTTGTTCGTAAGCTTCTCAGGATTGGTCACCTTTTCTATTATGCCCTTTTCCTCATAATCACGAAAGGTTTCACGATACTGCAAATTTAGATCAGGATTTTTCTTAAATCTCCACACAAGGGAATCTAGCCTCTTTTTTGCAACACTGTAATTATCATTAAGTTCATTCCAATTCCTGTTCCATGGTAGTTCAACCTCATAACGATTATTTTTGTAGCAAACGGTTTTTTCAAATGTCTCTAAAGACTGATCAACCTCATTGCAATTAGGATCATCTTTAATTCCTACTGATTCGAGCTCCCAAAATTTTTGGATTTCATTTCCTATGTCACTACAATCATAAATAAGCCCACAATGAGCTTGTTGTATATTTTGAGGTTTGGAATTTGAAGCACTACCGGTGGCTATAAAGCCAAACACTGAATTATGAAATATTATCTCAGAATTGGGCATTTGAATTTGCCCGGATCTCAAGAGTTGATAGAATATCTCTGCACCTAAAAGCATATCTATGTTACCTGGGCGGTAAAATTCAGGATCGGCGAGTTTAATATTACTCGGTAAATTCTCTTTTGGAATTTGTAACGAATCCATTGGAATCATATTACAAATTTTGGGTTCGCATAAAAACTCTAATTTTATCTCAAAGTCACTTCCGTTAGACACTACCGCACTAACTCTAGAGTTCACATTTATTTTGGCATTATTTAAACCCGATACTGCTAAGGATATTTTTTCTTTTTTTATTTGCAATAAATCTGCTAACTCAATGGTTACCATCGAGCACATATTGCTACAGTCTATCAGACATTTGGCCTTTTTCAGATTTCCGTAACGATCCTTAACGAATATAATCGCAGTTAAAAGTATCACTTTTTTTTTTAATCTCTTACTTTCACTGCTGCTCCGTAAAATATACTACGATCATTGCACAAATCAAAGCTCACGGCGTTTGGATTGAGACTCGATGACTGATCTCCGTGGCCTTGACCGTTTCTATCCCCCATTTCGCTAATGTTAAGTTTCTCGTTCTCGAAATGAAGCAATGTAGAATACTTCTTCGAGCATTTTTGACACCTGAAAGTAGACGTATAATTTCGTACTGCAAGAGATTTTAAACAGTTGAAACAAAGATTATGTTTTTTCACGAATTCACATCTATCTTTTACGGAAAGATTTAGAAATTCGGGACATCTATAAAGTCCATGAAAATCTTGACTCTGGCATTTTACGCATTTAAATTTTAAGTTTTTAGCATTATATGTAGAAAGCATAGTCGTAACTTTATTTTGAAAGTTATGACTCTTTTTAATTTCTTTTTCTTTTATTTTACTGTTTTGAAGGGTTCTCGCTTTTTTTTGCAAAAACGAAAGCAATTGATTTAAAGTACCAAATTCTTCGGAATTAGTCAGTTCTTTTTCCCACCAATAACGAGTTGATTTATCCACCTTTTCGACAATTAAAAACACGATAATGGTTTCTGATAAATCCTCAACTTTATAATTTAGAACTTCGAGAGATCGAACACATTCATTTGTTACATCGATTAAATTTAGGATGGCACTCGATGATTCATTAATACTAGGGTGATGTAGAAGTTTTTTGATAATGGAATTTAATAGTTCTGTGGTGAAAGATATCCTCTCTATGCAACTGTTTATATTGCGCAATCGTAATTAATGGAGGCGCCAGGCGAAAGCCGTGTCTGATGTATTTCCTGTCTGAACAGGATTCGCTCAGATCATGTAAGAAGCGCGTGAAATAAAGTATGTGATTTTAATCGGAATGATTCCTTAGTGTTTTACTTCTGAAGATGAAATTATAACAACCTTCTGATGGAAATCAAATTATTTCCCATAATGGTGACCTGGACAATTTTATAATACGGAAATTGCTTTCCGGAGAGGAATTAGGAGATAGAAAACCTTCAGAACTACTAAGGACTATGAATCGTCGTGCCGCTTCACATAACGTTCCGAAAGAACTTTTGCTGGAACTTTTCTTGCAGCAAATGCCAACATCTGTCCAAACTATTTTGGCATCAATAACACCAATAACTGTGGAAAAAGCCGCAGAAATTGCTGATCGAATAATCGAAGTGAACTCTTCGAATGTGTCTCTGTCAACTATTGCAATGACTTCAACCGGCGAAAATCGAATTCTTCAGGAAATCGAAAGACTTAATAGGCGAATCGACGAACTTTCGATTGCATGCAAGAAGCAAAATTTCAGAAGTCGCTCTCGTCCACGCCACCGTTCATCTTCCCGTCCTAAAGACTCTACTTTATGTTGGTACCACAGAAAATTCCAAGAAGCAGCAACGAAATGCATTTCTCCATGCAATTTTTCAAAAAACTCCTCGGGCGAGGAATAAAAGCGACTACCTCCTCGCTGCCTCATGTTTCGCGTCGCTTATTTATCAAGGACAGATCATCAAACGTTTCTTTTCTCATCGATACAGGATCAGATGTTAGTGTGCTCCCTGCATCATTTGCCGAGAAAAAGAAACGGAATTGTATACAGCAACTGTCGGCCGCTAACACATCTCCCATCAATGTATACGGTAAGAGACTTTTGACATTAGATTTAAATTTAAGAAGAGTATTTCGATGGCCATTTCTAATTGCATCTGTTTCGGTGCCTATAATAGGAGCTGAATTTTTATATTATTTTAATATTTCACCTGATCTTCGAAACAAGCAATTAATAGATAATACTACCAAATTAAATACTCGTTGCAAAATTGTACCATCTACAATTCATTCCATTAATTACAGGGAAGAGTGTTTTTCATGATGTTTTAAGAGAGTTTCCTGAAATCGTTAAACCTCCTTCCTTTTCTAAAGAAATCAAACACAATGTAAAACATTATATTGAAACTTCTGGTCCACCTGTTTTTGCCAAGCCTAGACGATTAGCTCCTGATCGGTTAAAAGCAGCAAAAGCAGAATTTCAGCATATGCTTGATTTGGGCCATATCAGACCTTCTAAAAGTAACTATGCATCTCCTTTACATATAGTTCCCAAAAAAGATAGTAATGATTGGAGACCTGTTGGGGATTATCGTGCTTTGAATGCCCAAACTAAAAAGGACAAATACTCTATTCCTAACATTTTAGATTTTACTTCAGAGCTACATGGCAAAACTATTTTTTCACATATTGATTTAATAAAAGCTTATCATCAAATACCTATTCACGAAGATGATATTCATAAAACTGCCATAACTACTCCATTTGGACTGTATGAAAGTACTAGAATGCAGTTCGGTCTTTGCAACGCCGCTTCTACTTTTCAGCGTTTTGTTGATGAAGTTCTTAGAGGACTAAATTTTGTGTACGCTTTCATCGATGATATTTTAGTTGCTTCATCTTCTGAGGAAGAGCATTTACAGCATCTGCGATTACTTTTTGAGCGTTTGGATCAGTACGGATTGTCTATTAATCCTTCCAAGTGCATATTAGGAGTACCCACATTAGAATTTTTAGGATTTCAAGTTAGTGAGACTGGAATAAAACCTTTTCCAGATAGAGTAGATGCTATTTTAAAATTTCCTAGACCATCCACTATCACACAATTACGTCGTTTTCTTGGCATGTTAAACTACTATAGACGCTTCATTCGACAAGCTGCCCATATACTTACTCCCTTAGTAAAATTTCTCGAAGGCAAAAAGAATAAAAAGCGTTTAAAGAAAACAGTTAACACCAAATCAGAAGATCTTGCATGGACAAATGAGGCCAACACAGCTTTTGAACAGATCAAGGAAGCTCTTGCACATGCAACTTTATTATATCACCCAAAACCAAATGCTTCGCTAAGTATTTGGGTTGATGCTTCCGATTTTGCTGTTGGTGGTGCTCTAATGCAATTCAGTGATAATACCTGGCAGCCACTGGCATTCTTGTCAATGAAACTGACTTCATCGCAAAACAAATGGTCAACATATGATAGAGAACTCTTAGCCATCTATACGATGATTAAGCGATTTCGGCACATGTTGGAAGGAAGAGACTTTGTGATTTATACCGATCAAAAGCCTCTTATATATGCATTTCAACAAAAAGCTGACAAATGTAGTCCACGTCAACTCAGACACTTGGATTTTATTTCGCAGTTCTCTACAGATATTCGGCATGTTCCGGGTACAGAAAATTTAGTAGCTGACGCCTTATCCCGGATTGAAATTGATTCAATTTCACAGAAAAGCTCTCTCGATTATAAGGAAATTGCATCAGCTCAGTTAGTTGATGATGAACTCAAACAACTTCTTCAATCAAATACATCATCTTTAATATTGAAACAGCAATATTTTCCTTTGGAAAATATCACGCTTACCTGTGATGTTTCCACAAATGTTCCTCGACCTTTCATCCCCAAAAATTACCGCAAACAGGTTTTTAAACACCTGCATAATTTCTCTCATCCTGGTATTGCTACCTCAACAAAAATGATTACTCAACGTTTTGTGTGGCATAATATCAAGAGGGATATAAAAATGTGGGTGAAATCTTGTCAACCCTGTCAAAGATCAGAGATTCATCGACATACAAAATCGCCACTTGGTACGTTTGCCATACCTGATGCCAGATTTTCGCATATACACATCGATTTCATAGGTCCTTTTCCTCCGTCGAATGGTAAAAGTTATTGTCTCACAATAATTGACCGATTTACAAGATGGATGGAAGTAATACCTACAGCGGACATGACTGCTGAAACCATTTGTCGATCTCTTTTATCTGGCTGGATATCTCGTTTTGGTTGTCCTGCAATCATTACAACAGACCAAGGTAGGAACTTTGAATCAAACCTTTTCAAAGAACTGAATTACATCCTTGGAACCAACCGCATTCATTGCTGTCCCTTTCATCCAAAGGCCAATGGATTTATCGAAAGAATGCATCGCCACCTCAAGAGCGCAATTAAGGCTCATGAGACATCTAGGTGAGTTGATATTATACCAATTGTTCTTCTTGGTATGCGTTCAGCTGTTAAGAATGACATTCAGGCGACATGCGCAGAATTGGTGTATGGAACAACTCTACGACTACCATCTGATCTTTTCTCATCTTCCAAGATTTCTACTTGTAATCCAACATACGTCACAATGCTACGGGATAAATTGAGATCTTTGCAACCAGTGTCAACTTCTGCTCATGGAGGAAATTCTATATTTGTTCCAACGGCATTAAGAACCTGTTCACATGTGTTTCTGAGAGTTGACAGCGTTCCACTCTCACAACCTTATACTGGTCCTCATATAGTCCTCAATCGAAGTGACAAAGTTTTCACAATTCTTGTGAATGGTAAAAAGAAATCTGTGTCAATAGATCAAGTCAAACCAGCGTTTCTTTTGGATGACAATAATAATGTTCCCTCTGTTCCTCAAGTGGGTAAACCAAAGCAGGATAAACCAAAGCAGGAGCTAACATTGCATCCAGAAAAACAGATTTGTAAAACCTTTCCTCAAACTAAATCTGGAAGACGTGTCAGATTTCCTAGAGTTTTGGAACAATTCATAACTTAATTTTTTTTATTTATTATTCAAGATATAACTTGATCTGTTTATATATTTTAGCAAAATTTTGAATTTCATGTTCCATTATGAGTATTAATTTTAAAATTTTATGAATGTATCTTTTGATTATCGTTGATTGTGCAAATTGTTTTAAATAACAGAATCTTTCTCTGTTGTATATATTGTATGTCATCATATTATTTTTGTTGTGCTATAATTTAGTATATTTTCATAATGTAATATCGTTCGCCAACTCACGGGGGGGATACTCTGTGGTGAAAGATATCCTCTCTATGCAACTGTTTATATTGCGCAATCGTAATTAATGGAGGCGCCAGGCGAAAGCCGTGTCTGATGTATTTCCTGTCTGAACAGGATTCGCTCAGATCATGTAAGAAGCGCGTGAAATAAAGTATGTGATTTTAATCGGAATGATTCCTTAGTGTTTTGCTTCTGAAGATGAAATTATAACAACCTTCTGATGGAAATCAAATTATTTCCCATAGTTCTCTCTTATTCGAATATCTATCTTCTAGAAGTTTCCAGGCAATATTAAAATTAGCATCAGAAATAGATATGGAATTGATTACTCTTAAAGCCTCATCCCTGCAACTCGCTTTTAGATACTGTAACTTCATAGAATTAGAGATTGCTTAGTTTTGAATTACGCTTGCAGTAAACATGTCTTTAAACATTATCCAGTTTTCGATTTTACCGTTGAAATTCGGGATAGAAAGTGTCGGCAATTTCACTTCTGATAGAACGTGATCAACGTCTGAAGAAGGTTCAGGATCAGATTTCTTATTTATTTGCCGGTTAAATTTTAATCTTAATTCGTCTATAGAATCGTCTATGATATTTTTCTCTTTGATGAATTCCTCTAATTCATCTGGTTTGCACGTTAAGAAAATAGAGTCAAATAATAGTTTAAAGTCATTGTGTAATTCACTGATTTTAGAGTTATATAATAACACAGTTGCTGAATCTACATCATCAATTATTGACGATGCCACTTTATTTTCAAGCCTTGTCAATGCAGTTTTCAAAACTTTCTTTTTGGTTTTTAAAGGCTCCATTTTAAATGAATTTTTTAACTCTTAAACTCAAATTTGAATAACTATTGGAAATATGCGCTCACCTGCAGCTACGGCAGACCATCTGGACTTTATCACAAGAGTAACTGGTTCGGATTTTGGATTAATACTCAAAGGAAAGAATGATACTCGCATCTTCCAATAGTTCACACTTTTATTCACGTGAAACTACTGAGCTATGCTTGCTTTCGGTGGGGCAACACACTACGTGCGCGCCACCTATTGGTTGCATATTTTACAACTTCTTAACACTCCCGACCTTGAAACCTTAAGGGTTTCAATACAAATATTCTATTACAAAATACAATATTAAAGAATACAATAGTTTTTAAAATACATGATGATATTGATGCAAAAAACGTAGGAATTATATAATAACAACATTGAGTAATACTACAACTATATTTTATCTACAGAATATTCAATCATTTATGGGTAGAACACAAATATCTCTTACATTTCTCTTAAGTATTTTACCAGTAGGTAGTAATACATTCACTACTCTTACTTTAGCATCTTTACTGATAAATAATTCGGATATTCTACCAGTTAGCCACTTTACACTTGGCATATTTTCATCTTTTATTAACACAAGTTCACCTAGTTTTACATTATTTTTGGAAAACATCCATTTACTACGCTGCTGTAGAGTATTCAGATAATCCTTTTTCCATAACTTCCAAATTTGTTGGCTATATTTTGTTATCTTTTTCCACTTGGAAAGTCTATTCTCCGATATATTGATGAGACTAGGCTCAATAATTGAAGTTAAAGGTCTACCTATGAGGAAATGACCTGGTGACAGGGTCTCAAAATTGTCGAATTCGGTTGACAGGGGGGTGAGGGGTCTTGAGTTTAAAACACTTTCAATCTCAAGAATTATTGTGAGAAATTCTTCAAGAGTCAAATGAGCATTACTAATAACACGTTTCAGATGATATTTGAAAGATCTAACCCCAGACTCCCAGAGACCACCGAAATTCGGCGATTTAGGGGGTATAAATTTCCATTCAATATTTTCACTAAGAAGAAAATTAGCTAAAGTTTCATCTGGGTGACTTACCATTTTGTGCAATGTTTTCAGTTCAGTGCTGGCACCAACAAAATTCTTTGCATTATCACAAAATATTTTTGAGGATTTTCCCCAACGACTAAAAAAACGTTTCAAATATGCGATAAATGCATCTGATGTAAGGTCAGATACAAAATCCAAATGGATAGCTTTTGTACCTAAGCATACAAATATATAAACATACACTTTATTTAATACTCCCTTCCGTTGGTTTTTGAACTTTATATAGAAGGGTCCACAAAAATCAATCCCAACATAACAAAAGGGAAATGAAGTTGTAACTCGTTCCTTGGGTAAATCTCCCATAATTTGACTCTGTAATACAGGTTTGCTTTTAAAACAAGAAATACATTGATATACAACTTTTCTACATACACTTCTACCATTTAAAATCCAAAATTTACGTCTAATGTGATATAATAAAGCATTAGAACCAACATGCAAATATTTTAAATGATAATATCTTACTATAATTACTGTAAGAGGGTGCTTGGCAGGCAGAACAATTGGGTGTTTTTCATTTAAACTCAGGTCTGAATATGTTAATCTGCCACCAACACGTAAAATACCATTCTCATCTAAAAAACAATTTAAAGATTTTATCTTACTATTAATGGAAACTGAAACACCCTTTTTGAGATTTTTAATCTCTTCTGCAAACTCACTTTGTTGAACCAGCTGAATTACACTCATTTCAGCTTGTTGAAGTTCTTTGATGGTAAGATGACCTGCAAGTCTTTTACTATTTTTAACATTATGTATAAATCTAAATACATAGCACATAACATGAATTATACTCATATAGTTATTACTTATTTTAAGAATATCATCAATCAAGGTATTATGATTAAGGATAGTAAAGGTAAGTGGAGAATAGTCACAACTTTTCTTTAGTTCATCGGAAATGTCACTCGGTGAAACTGAAGTATCACCATTACCTGTATTTGCTGGAAAGTCAACATCTCTCAAGAATTCAGGTCCTCTTCACCATAGGTCACTGTTTAATAGAACATCAACACTGACACCCCTGCTTAAGAGGTCAGCAGGATTTTGTTTGCCAGGACAGTGAAACCAGGCACTTGTATCACACAGACTCTGGATTTCAGTCACTCGATTGGCTACAAAGGACTTCCACTTCTTACTGGATCCTTTAATCCAATAAAGGGTGATTTTTGAATCGGTCCAAAAGAAAACTTTAGAAGGTCTTTTGAGATCGACAATTGCCTTAACTTTGCTTGCTAGTCGAGCTGCGAGCAATGCACCAAGTAATTCCAGTCTCGGCAAGGTTATTTTGGTAAGAGGAGTAACACGGCTTTTGGACACTAGAAGATTAACTTCAACACTGCAATCTTTCACAACTCTCGTATATATGACAACACCATAGGCCTTTTGACTTGAATCACAAAAGCAATGTAGTTCGAAGACATCTGTGGGTTCTAATACAACCTAGTACACACCTGGGAATCTGCAGCTCAGGAAGACGAGGCACCTCAGACATCCATTGGCACCACAACTTTTGAATCTCTGGGGGGCAGTTCTTCGTCCCAAGAGAGTTTCTTCTTCCACAAGATCTGGAGGATGCACTTCACACGAATAGTAAATGGAGTAAGAAGACCAAGAGGATCAAATATCTTTGATATTGCACGTAGGAGGTAACGTTTCGTGTTCTCGTTTTTCGATAGACTATCCATTAAACTCTGCATTCCTACGAGCAGGTGATCTTTAACAGTATCCCACAGCATCCCTAAAACTTTGGTTGAATCGGCACTCTGACTAATTGGATTGTCCTGCAGATGAGTTTTTAAACCTTCACGTTTCCACAACTGCATCAGTTCGTCGCTATTTGTTGTCCACTTTCTCAGCACCATACTAGCTTTGGACATTATGGATACAGCTTGAGTAGAAATTTCCATTGCATCTTGCAATCTGCTAGCTCCGCATACAAAATCATCTACGTAGAAAGATCTCTCCAGACATTCTGTAGTGGTCGGGAACTCCTCATAGAATTTTTTCAAGTGCGTCTTAATGGTAGCAGAAAGGAGAAATGGGCTGGATCTTACTCCGAAGAGTACACGATTAAATCTATACACTTGAAGTGAATCATTTTCTGTCCATAGGAAACGCACTGCATCTCTGTCCTTTTCAGCTAGCGATAACTGTAAGAAAGCTTTCTCAATATCAGATGTGATTGCGATTTTGTTCAGTCTGAAACTTATTAGAATGTCTAATATATTGGAATTCAAGTTTGGGCCAGGCCAAAGACAGTCATTTAAACTCAAGTGTTGAAAGCTTTGACTTGAACTCGCGTCGTAAACAATACGCATTTTTGTAGCTGAACTATCATCTCTAAACACTGGCTGATGAGGTAAATAGTAGACTGGTTTGTTCGTAAGCTTCTCAGGATTGGTCACCTTTTCTATTATGCCCTTTTCCTCATAATCACGAAAGGTTTCACGATACTGCAAATTTAGATCAGGATTTTTCTTAAATCTCCACACAAGGGAATCTAGCCTCTTTTTTGCAACACTGTAATTATCATTAAGTTCATTCCAATTCCTGTTCCATGGTAGTTCAACCTCATAACGATTATTTTTGTAGCAAACGGTTTTTTCAAATGTCTCTAAAGACTGATCAACCTCATTGCAATTAGGATCATCTTTAATTCCTACTGATTCGAGCTCCCAAAATTTTTGGATTTCATTTCCTATGTCACTACAATCATAAATAAGCCCACAATGAGCTTGTTGTATATTTTGAGGTTTGGAATTTGAAGCACTACCGGTGGCTATAAAGCCAAACACTGAATTATGAAATATTATCTCAGAATTGGGCATTTGAATTTGCCCGGATCTCAAGAGTTGATAGAATATCTCTGCACCTAAAAGCATATCTATGTTACCTGGGCGGTAAAATTCAGGATCGGCGAGTTTAATATTACTCGGTAAATTCTCTTTTGGAATTTGTAACGAATCCATTGGAATCATATTACAAATTTTGGGTTCGCATAAAAACTCTAATTTTATCTCAAAGTCACTTCCGTTAGACACTACCGCACTAACTCTAGAGTTCACATTTATTTTGGCATTATTTAAACCCGATACTGCTAAGGATATTTTTTCTTTTTTTATTTGCAATAAATCTGCTAACTCAATGGTTACCATCGAGCACATATTGCTACAGTCTATCAGACATTTGGCCTTTTTCAGATTTCCGTAACGATCCTTAACGAATATAATCGCAGTTAAAAGTATCACTTTTTTTTTTAATCTCTTACTTTCACTGCTGCTCCGTAAAATATACTACGATCATTGCACAAATCAAAGCTCACGGCGTTTGGATTGAGACTCGATGACTGATCTCCGTGGCCTTGACCGTTTCTATCCCCCATTTCGCTAATGTTAAGTTTCTCGTTCTCGAAATGAAGCAATGTAGAATACTTCTTCGAGCATTTTTGACACCTGAAAGTAGACGTATAATTTCGTACTGCAAGAGATTTTAAACAGTTGAAACAAAGATTATGTTTTTTCACGAATTCACATCTATCTTTTACGGAAAGATTTAGAAATTCGGGACATCTATAAAGTCCATGAAAATCTTGACTCTGGCATTTTACGCATTTAAATTTTAAGTTTTTAGCATTATATGTAGAAAGCATAGTCGTAACTTTATTTTGAAAGTTATGACTCTTTTTAATTTCTTTTTCTTTTATTTTACTGTTTTGAAGGGTTCTCGCTTTTTTTTGCAAAAACGAAAGCAATTGATTTAAAGTACCAAATTCTTCGGAATTAGTCAGTTCTTTTTCCCACCAATAACGAGTTGATTTATCCACCTTTTCGACAATTAAAAACACGATAATGGTTTCTGATAAATCCTCAACTTTATAATTTAGAACTTCGAGAGATCGAACACATTCATTTGTTACATCGATTAAATTTAGGATGGCACTCGATGATTCATTAATACTAGGGTGATGTAGAAGTTTTTTGATAATGGAATTTAATAGTTCTGTGGTGAAAGATATCCTCTCTATGCAACTGTTTATATTGCGCAATCGTAATTAATGGAGGCGCCAGGCGAAAGCCGTGTCTGATGTATTTCCTGTCTGAACAGGATTCGCTCAGATCATGTAAGAAGCGCGTGAAATAAAGTATGTGATTTTAATCGGAATGATTCCTTAGTGTTTTACTTCTGAAGATGAAATTATAACAACCTTCTGATGGAAATCAAATTATTTCCCATAATGGTGACCTGGACAATTTTATAATACGGAAATTGCTTTCCGGAGAGGAATTAGGAGATAGAAAACCTTCAGAACTACTAAGGACTATGAATCGTCGTGCCGCTTCACATAACGTTCCGAAAGAACTTTTGCTGGAACTTTTCTTGCAGCAAATGCCAACATCTGTCCAAACTATTTTGGCATCAATAACACCAATAACTGTGGAAAAAGCCGCAGAAATTGCTGATCGAATAATCGAAGTGAACTCTTCGAATGTGTCTCTGTCAACTATTGCAATGACTTCAACCGGCGAAAATCGAATTCTTCAGGAAATCGAAAGACTTAATAGGCGAATCGACGAACTTTCGATTGCATGCAAGAAGCAAAATTTCAGAAGTCGCTCTCGTCCACGCCACCGTTCATCTTCCCGTCCTAAAGACTCTACTTTATGTTGGTACCACAGAAAATTCCAAGAAGCAGCAACGAAATGCATTTCTCCATGCAATTTTTCAAAAAACTCCTCGGGCGAGGAATAAAAGCGACTACCTCCTCGCTGCCTCATGTTTCGCGTCGCTTATTTATCAAGGACAGATCATCAAACGTTTCTTTTCTCATCGATACAGGATCAGATGTTAGTGTGCTCCCTGCATCATTTGCCGAGAAAAAGAAACGGAATTGTATACAGCAACTGTCGGCCGCTAACACATCTCCCATCAATGTATACGGTAAGAGACTTTTGACATTAGATTTAAATTTAAGAAGAGTATTTCGATGGCCATTTCTAATTGCATCTGTTTCGGTGCCTATAATAGGAGCTGAATTTTTATATTATTTTAATATTTCACCTGATCTTCGAAACAAGCAATTAATAGATAATACTACCAAATTAAATACTCGTTGCAAAATTGTACCATCTACAATTCATTCCATTAATTACAGGGAAGAGTGTTTTTCATGATGTTTTAAGAGAGTTTCCTGAAATCGTTAAACCTCCTTCCTTTTCTAAAGAAATCAAACACAATGTAAAACATTATATTGAAACTTCTGGTCCACCTGTTTTTGCCAAGCCTAGACGATTAGCTCCTGATCGGTTAAAAGCAGCAAAAGCAGAATTTCAGCATATGCTTGATTTGGGCCATATCAGACCTTCTAAAAGTAACTATGCATCTCCTTTACATATAGTTCCCAAAAAAGATAGTAATGATTGGAGACCTGTTGGGGATTATCGTGCTTTGAATGCCCAAACTAAAAAGGACAAATACTCTATTCCTAACATTTTAGATTTTACTTCAGAGCTACATGGCAAAACTATTTTTTCACATATTGATTTAATAAAAGCTTATCATCAAATACCTATTCACGAAGATGATATTCATAAAACTGCCATAACTACTCCATTTGGACTGTATGAAAGTACTAGAATGCAGTTCGGTCTTTGCAACGCCGCTTCTACTTTTCAGCGTTTTGTTGATGAAGTTCTTAGAGGACTAAATTTTGTGTACGCTTTCATCGATGATATTTTAGTTGCTTCATCTTCTGAGGAAGAGCATTTACAGCATCTGCGATTACTTTTTGAGCGTTTGGATCAGTACGGATTGTCTATTAATCCTTCCAAGTGCATATTAGGAGTACCCACATTAGAATTTTTAGGATTTCAAGTTAGTGAGACTGGAATAAAACCTTTTCCAGATAGAGTAGATGCTATTTTAAAATTTCCTAGACCATCCACTATCACACAATTACGTCGTTTTCTTGGCATGTTAAACTACTATAGACGCTTCATTCGACAAGCTGCCCATATACTTACTCCCTTAGTAAAATTTCTCGAAGGCAAAAAGAATAAAAAGCGTTTAAAGAAAACAGTTAACACCAAATCAGAAGATCTTGCATGGACAAATGAGGCCAACACAGCTTTTGAACAGATCAAGGAAGCTCTTGCACATGCAACTTTATTATATCACCCAAAACCAAATGCTTCGCTAAGTATTTGGGTTGATGCTTCCGATTTTGCTGTTGGTGGTGCTCTAATGCAATTCAGTGATAATACCTGGCAGCCACTGGCATTCTTGTCAATGAAACTGACTTCATCGCAAAACAAATGGTCAACATATGATAGAGAACTCTTAGCCATCTATACGATGATTAAGCGATTTCGGCACATGTTGGAAGGAAGAGACTTTGTGATTTATACCGATCAAAAGCCTCTTATATATGCATTTCAACAAAAAGCTGACAAATGTAGTCCACGTCAACTCAGACACTTGGATTTTATTTCGCAGTTCTCTACAGATATTCGGCATGTTCCGGGTACAGAAAATTTAGTAGCTGACGCCTTATCCCGGATTGAAATTGATTCAATTTCACAGAAAAGCTCTCTCGATTATAAGGAAATTGCATCAGCTCAGTTAGTTGATGATGAACTCAAACAACTTCTTCAATCAAATACATCATCTTTAATATTGAAACAGCAATATTTTCCTTTGGAAAATATCACGCTTACCTGTGATGTTTCCACAAATGTTCCTCGACCTTTCATCCCCAAAAATTACCGCAAACAGGTTTTTAAACACCTGCATAATTTCTCTCATCCTGGTATTGCTACCTCAACAAAAATGATTACTCAACGTTTTGTGTGGCATAATATCAAGAGGGATATAAAAATGTGGGTGAAATCTTGTCAACCCTGTCAAAGATCAGAGATTCATCGACATACAAAATCGCCACTTGGTACGTTTGCCATACCTGATGCCAGATTTTCGCATATACACATCGATTTCATAGGTCCTTTTCCTCCGTCGAATGGTAAAAGTTATTGTCTCACAATAATTGACCGATTTACAAGATGGATGGAAGTAATACCTACAGCGGACATGACTGCTGAAACCATTTGTCGATCTCTTTTATCTGGCTGGATATCTCGTTTTGGTTGTCCTGCAATCATTACAACAGACCAAGGTAGGAACTTTGAATCAAACCTTTTCAAAGAACTGAATTACATCCTTGGAACCAACCGCATTCATTGCTGTCCCTTTCATCCAAAGGCCAATGGATTTATCGAAAGAATGCATCGCCACCTCAAGAGCGCAATTAAGGCTCATGAGACATCTAGGTGAGTTGATATTATACCAATTGTTCTTCTTGGTATGCGTTCAGCTGTTAAGAATGACATTCAGGCGACATGCGCAGAATTGGTGTATGGAACAACTCTACGACTACCATCTGATCTTTTCTCATCTTCCAAGATTTCTACTTGTAATCCAACATACGTCACAATGCTACGGGATAAATTGAGATCTTTGCAACCAGTGTCAACTTCTGCTCATGGAGGAAATTCTATATTTGTTCCAACGGCATTAAGAACCTGTTCACATGTGTTTCTGAGAGTTGACAGCGTTCCACTCTCACAACCTTATACTGGTCCTCATATAGTCCTCAATCGAAGTGACAAAGTTTTCACAATTCTTGTGAATGGTAAAAAGAAATCTGTGTCAATAGATCAAGTCAAACCAGCGTTTCTTTTGGATGACAATAATAATGTTCCCTCTGTTCCTCAAGTGGGTAAACCAAAGCAGGATAAACCAAAGCAGGAGCTAACATTGCATCCAGAAAAACAGATTTGTAAAACCTTTCCTCAAACTAAATCTGGAAGACGTGTCAGATTTCCTAGAGTTTTGGAACAATTCATAACTTAATTTTTTTTATTTATTATTCAAGATATAACTTGATCTGTTTATATATTTTAGCAAAATTTTGAATTTCATGTTCCATTATGAGTATTAATTTTAAAATTTTATGAATGTATCTTTTGATTATCGTTGATTGTGCAAATTGTTTTAAATAACAGAATCTTTCTCTGTTGTATATATTGTATGTCATCATATTATTTTTGTTGTGCTATAATTTAGTATATTTTCATAATGTAATATCGTTCGCCAACTCACGGGGGGGATACTCTGTGGTGAAAGATATCCTCTCTATGCAACTGTTTATATTGCGCAATCGTAATTAATGGAGGCGCCAGGCGAAAGCCGTGTCTGATGTATTTCCTGTCTGAACAGGATTCGCTCAGATCATGTAAGAAGCGCGTGAAATAAAGTATGTGATTTTAATCGGAATGATTCCTTAGTGTTTTGCTTCTGAAGATGAAATTATAACAACCTTCTGATGGAAATCAAATTATTTCCCATAGTTCTCTCTTATTCGAATATCTATCTTCTAGAAGTTTCCAGGCAATATTAAAATTAGCATCAGAAATAGATATGGAATTGATTACTCTTAAAGCCTCATCCCTGCAACTCGCTTTTAGATACTGTAACTTCATAGAATTAGAGATTGCTTAGTTTTGAATTACGCTTGCAGTAAACATGTCTTTAAACATTATCCAGTTTTCGATTTTACCGTTGAAATTCGGGATAGAAAGTGTCGGCAATTTCACTTCTGATAGAACGTGATCAACGTCTGAAGAAGGTTCAGGATCAGATTTCTTATTTATTTGCCGGTTAAATTTTAATCTTAATTCGTCTATAGAATCGTCTATGATATTTTTCTCTTTGATGAATTCCTCTAATTCATCTGGTTTGCACGTTAAGAAAATAGAGTCAAATAATAGTTTAAAGTCATTGTGTAATTCACTGATTTTAGAGTTATATAATAACACAGTTGCTGAATCTACATCATCAATTATTGACGATGCCACTTTATTTTCAAGCCTTGTCAATGCAGTTTTCAAAACTTTCTTTTTGGTTTTTAAAGGCTCCATTTTAAATGAATTTTTTAACTCTTAAACTCAAATTTGAATAACTATTGGAAATATGCGCTCACCTGCAGCTACGGCAGACCATCTGGACTTTATCACAAGAGTAACTGGTTCGGATTTTGGATTAATACTCAAAGGAAAGAATGATACTCGCATCTTCCAATAGTTCACACTTTTATTCACGTGAAACTACTGAGCTATGCTTGCTTTCGGTGGGGCAACACACTACGTGCGCGCCACCTATTGGTTGCATATTTTACAACTTCTTAACACTCCCGACCTTGAAACCTTAAGGGTTTCAATACAAATATTCTATTACAAAATACAATATTAAAGAATACAATAGTTTTTAAAATACATGATGATATTGATGCAAAAAACGTAGGAATTATATAATAACAACATTGAGTAATACTACAACTATATTTTATCTACAGAATATTCAATCATTTATGGGTAGAACACAAATATCTCTTACATTTCTCTTAAGTATTTTACCAGTAGGTAGTAATACATTCACTACTCTTACTTTAGCATCTTTACTGATAAATAATTCGGATATTCTACCAGTTAGCCACTTTACACTTGGCATATTTTCATCTTTTATTAACACAAGTTCACCTAGTTTTACATTATTTTTGGAAAACATCCATTTACTACGCTGCTGTAGAGTATTCAGATAATCCTTTTTCCATAACTTCCAAATTTGTTGGCTATATTTTGTTATCTTTTTCCACTTGGAAAGTCTATTCTCCGATATATTGATGAGACTAGGCTCAATAATTGAAGTTAAAGGTCTACCTATGAGGAAATGACCTGGTGACAGGGTCTCAAAATTGTCGAATTCGGTTGACAGGGGGGTGAGGGGTCTTGAGTTTAAAACACTTTCAATCTCAAGAATTATTGTGAGAAATTCTTCAAGAGTCAAATGAGCATTACTAATAACACGTTTCAGATGATATTTGAAAGATCTAACCCCAGACTCCCAGAGACCACCGAAATTCGGCGATTTAGGGGGTATAAATTTCCATTCAATATTTTCACTAAGAAGAAAATTAGCTAAAGTTTCATCTGGGTGACTTACCATTTTGTGCAATGTTTTCAGTTCAGTGCTGGCACCAACAAAATTCTTTGCATTATCACAAAATATTTTTGAGGATTTTCCCCAACGACTAAAAAAACGTTTCAAATATGCGATAAATGCATCTGATGTAAGGTCAGATACAAAATCCAAATGGATAGCTTTTGTACCTAAGCATACAAATATA
>JAOUZG010041418.1:1888449-1910066 GCA_026289955.1 Argiope argentata | reverse complement strand
AAAAAAAAAAAAAAAAATAGTTTTCTATTCTTAAAAACTCTTTGAACAAGCTAAATATGAATTGTAATATTTATTTTCAAGCATCACTATACAATTGTTGCATTCAAATTGTTGTACACTGTTTACTTATTAAATTTATTTATTGAAATAACTAATTTTTAAAATTAATAATTCATTTAGATACACTGAAGGGACAAAAAACCTGGTACATCTATCTAATATCGTGTAGAGCCCCTACGATCACACAGAAGTGCCACAGCACAGTGTGGCATGGATTCAACTAATTTGTGAAGATTTTCTGTTGACAGTTTACACCAGGATTCTTGCAGGGCAGCCAACGAAGCCATGGAAGGGAGAGATGGTGAAGATCTCCTAAGGACAGCACATTGTAAAACATCTAAAATACGTTCTATAAAGTTCATTGTCAAGGGAATAAGGTGGCTAAGAGAGGGAAAGAAATTCAGAAGAATGCTCCTCAAACCACTCGGTATCTATTGTAGACCTGTGGGGTGGCGCATTATCCTGTTGGAATTGTCCACGTCAGTCAAAATGCCCACAGGACATGAATGCAAATAGAGGATCAGAAAGGACGTTAAAGCCTCTTTGACTCGTCATGGTTGAGTCTACACGCATCAAAGGTCCCATTTCATGCCACCTGCACAAGCTCCTTACTCTCACACGCCTCCACCAGCTTGAACAGTTCCTCGTAAGCATGAGAAATCCATAGATTCATGGAGTGTTTTCTACACCCGTATACAGTCATCCCTCCGATACATTAAAGAAACGTGACTCATTAGAGCAGACAACATTTTCCCAATCATTAAGAGTCCATTGGCGGTTTTGGCGAGCCCAGGTAAGGTGCAGAGATTTGTGTCGCTGACTCATCAATGGTACACGAGAAGGTTTGCAGCTGCGAAAGCCCTTATCAATTAGGGTGCGTTGCACAGTGCGTAGACTGGCCCTTTTTGATGGGCCTGCATTCAAATACACAGCAATTTTAGGAAATGTTGAACGTCTATCTCATGTAACAATTCTTTTCAGACGTCGATGATCCCATTCTATCAAGGCGTTTCCAAGCCGCACTGCTGTCAAAGATTAGGAGTTTGAACGGGAAACTAATATTCGTGAAATGAAACCACCTGTACATTGTACTTTAGAAATGGTCGAGCACGTAAATCTAAATTTCATCTCTTCTTCGGAAATGCTGTACTCCATCTCTCGTGCACCGACGATTAGTCCTCGTTAAAAATCACTTGTCTTATATATGCTTGTTGTCTTATATATGCACTGTCGACTGCATCGCGATACCTTGATAGTCTGAACACCTCCATTAATTGCATGCAATCTCTTATACCAGTTTTTAGATGCAATTGGAATATAATTTTATCGCCATCCATACGATGATAGCACATATCTCTACTGTGTACCCAGTAGAAAAAAACAGGGGGGGGGGAAACAAAAATTATACTATTTTTTTTTCTTATTTAGAAGCTACATAACTTATTGTTTATAAATTTTATTCTCTTTCTTTTTAGAATTTCACGATGAAATTTTTAGAATGTCATTCTTGAGGGCCGTAAAAACTACTAAAATTTACTATATACTTTTATTTAAATTGGCTTGTTTCATAATTTTTAATGAAGAATATTGCAACTGATATTTCACCCATTTCTAAATGTGTTGCAATTATAAAATTGTACATATAAGTGGGTTTTCGATAGCAATACACAATTTTAATATTTCGAAAGCTTAACACAATGATGGCGTTACTTATGTGCGTAATTGTACCAAGCCATCTATCTGATTAGATGATCCTTTCTGTACTACAGATAAGAGACGACAAAGAAAAGGTCATCTAATTTTATAGATGGTCCAAATATTAGGCGTGAGTAGTGGCAGCAAACACATTAATTATCCGTCAAGCGATTCATTTAATCGAAATTTGCTTCATAGAAAGGAATTCAAAAATATAATTTGAAATTTCCATAAGTATAATGATTAGTTATAATTATGTAATCTAATAATTATTAATTTTATTATTACAATTAGTATAAACTCAGGATTAAAAAAAGAAATAAACAATTTTAGTAAAAAATTACTTTGCAGTGCACTAAGAAAAAGTTCGATTTTAAAATCTGTTTTTATCAAATTTATACCAATGATTTAGATGTTACAGTTTCCCTAGTTATTTACAATCGGCTTCTCCTTTGCGAATTCACTTCTGTTTCAAAATATTGACCTTTAATGGAAACTATTAGAAAATAAAGTCATGCTATTTTAAGTATTCAAACAGAAACTTGGTCTACGACATTTTTAATTAATGCCTTTCAAGTCTGAAGTGTTATCTCCTAATAATTCCTTCTCTACTCGGTTGAAGGTTAAATCAGTTGGGATTTGAGATTTACTTCGTTCTAATGAGATAGTTAAAATGTAACCATTATTATAAATATATCCCAATTTGAATCTAATCGGAAGAAATAATCCTCGCTTTACTCTGATACATCAAACGTATCTTGTATGAAAAATCTTAGGGGAGAATACTTCCTGTGGCTAATCCTGTTCCATACAAAAATCTTTTGACTTGCTCATAGAATTGTGGATTTTTTCATTTTAAATCTGAAATTAGGGGAAAACATTAAATAATACGAAATGCAAAATTCACTAAAAGTACTGGAATGCCTTTGTAATATTTTAGGAATTCAAATAATAACAAAGGTCCCAAATAGGATGGTAAGTATACTTGTAGATCAGGGGACTAATTATTTGTATTACATAAGAAGCAGCTTTGTTGGAGAAGAATTCAGTTCATTAGAATATTTTCTTTGAATGGCAGTACCGAATATCAACGTAGTTTAGCGATACATATACTCGTAGTAACTGAATCCTGAATCTATTTAGTTGCCCTTTGATACCATTCTATTGGTATGAGCTTCCTTCTTGTCACTGATGATGATTCTTGTTTGAATTTTCTGCATGGCTGATTTGAAGTTTCAACCATATTTATTTCAACACTGTTTTAAGAGAAAGGAGTTTGGGAACTCATGGGAACCTCATATTTCAGAATCAATACATTCATATATTAATAATTTTAATGCAGATTAATTGTGAGGCATCATATTTGTATTGCTATATCCAAAGCTTCTATCTTGCCAGCATTAAATTCAATGCAAATCAATTCAGAAACAAAATTTCTGTTGTTTCTAGAGATTAATTGGTCTGCTGTTGGGAAAAATAACTTTTCTTGAAATCGTGAAATGTTCACTCACGAATTGATCCATTTAATTGAAATTATGACTTTTTTAAAAATTTATAATGCGATTATTCATTTCAGTTACATTCGAGATACATAGTTCCCGATTTTGACTCTTAAGTCGATATAAGAAATGGATTTTATCTATATTGAGAATTTAACTGGATTAACAACAGCAAACAAACGGTGGGCATCAATTAACCTTCTAGTAAAATAACTGCAGCCAAGAAATGTGAAACAACCAATTTTACCTGAGATTTCATTGATATATCGAGCAAATTGTTTTCTGAATATTTTAAGCACAAATTTAAAACTTCAATTCATTACCTTGGTTTTTAAAACTAATATATATGATGAAAGATTTTTTTTCCATACATCTTTGTCCAAATGACTGAAAAAGGTCTTTCAATATGGAAAGCCAAAACAAACCTAATTCATATTGTAAACCTAATTGTAACCTATTGTAAACTAATTGATTCTTTTTTCATTAAACAACACATTTTTATCAAATAAGTTTCATACTTTTTTAGAAATTCAAGTTTTCTTCGTGCCATTTTTGTAAAAGTATAAAAAATGTCTACAGCAAAGACTAGACCAGAGGGAGTGTTCCGCCCTCAACTTTTCTGTATGCTTTAAAATTTTTATTTCGAGGGGATTTCAATCAGTTAGCTCTGAATTTTAATACAGTTTTACAATTTTTATGTCAAAACTTCCCATAAATGTTCTAATTCCTAGCATTAAATATTTTTTCATATGCATTGAAAGAAGATAGTCACCACTTCGGCGGATATTGTTCATCATCTGATGTACATTTTCGATTCTGTTAAAAAATGATTCATTAAAAGTCATTTATCTATCTGTTGTGTTTCTGAGTTACCATTCTAACAGATACATGAACAGACAGGCCAACAGAAAATGAATCCTGAAGCTGATTCGGTGCAAAAATTAGCACTGCGGAAATGGGTCTTCATCCACTTAGTTCTTACATTTTTCAGTAATTGTATTGTTATGAAAAATTCTATGGTGGGTTCGCTTTTGTAGTGTGCGTATGTTGTAAAGACTCAACCAGCAGGCCTCATTTGAAAACAACAATGACGTTTATTTATACGAAGACACCAGCACACAGATGGCAAATATGTACATCCAATAAGAACACAGAACAGCACACAGCAACACACTATAGTAGACAGTAACTCATAAGTAGTAATCAACTACAGCACTCAAAGAAACCAGACAGAATCCTGGAAAAGGGACCATCGGAACTTCGCTTTATGGTCTATGCAGACGGTTGAAGTTATCACTGTCCCCTTGCTTTATCTGCTGACTCATTACCCCACAACATACTACTCCACACACTACAGGTCGTTGCTTCCTCAGTAAATAACAGGACTTGGCAAACAGCAGTTCAGCACTTGATTGAACTACACACAATGCTGGCACTCCGCAGTTGGTTCTCTATCTCTCTCGAAGACTCGGTATTTGTCTTCTACTCCATCACCACCTTCGGCTCAATTCAATTCACACGCACACACCGCAGATTGAGTCTGTCAGCCTTTTGTAGCTCCCGGGAGGCGGACCGAGAACCTTCCGGGCCAATCGGGGCGCATCTCGGCTTCTATTGGACGGATCGTGAAAATTCTTGATGTTTCAAGTAATACTCATTTTGCCGTCAAAGTCGCCAAATGGTCTCAAGCCCTAACATCACTAACACGGCCCTCACTTAGCACGCAACAGGGCTGATCTTAAAACAGCCTTTCTTACGATGACACTGTTTATGCTGGTAAGCAAAATCACAGGTTTGTAACGTTGTTCCTCTCTTCATGGACTGACGCTTCGTCATTCCCACTTCAATCCAACTGGCTTAGGCTTTCGCTCGATGTGAGCATTTTTTATGAGCCACTTCTTGATGAACTTTCAGTGACATTTACTAAATTGGTGACAGTTAAAGATACTTCCCAACTTTCTCGTTGCTTTTCATTTAGATCTCTTCGTCGATTTGCTTACTACATCCAGACTTGCTTTCAATCCTAAAAATGCAAGATGTCCCAAGGAGCCAAATCTCATATCCTCATACGGTTGTCCAGAACGAATTCTAGGCAGGCTGGTCGATGGCCGACTTTCAGAATCCTCAATCGAACCAACCGAATGTCCGAATGGTCTCATAAGGCCCTTAAGGTAAAGGTAAAGCTTAAAGGTTTAATTTATTTTACTTGCTCTTTATGAGATTAAAAATGCAATAATTTATCTTTGGATGCATCATTGAAACATCGTTAGTGGTTTCGCGTAATAAATCCATCTCTTAAGGTATAATATACTTCTGTTGGTATGAAAAATATAAGTAGAACCTTTATTTTTTTGTTAATAAAAACGTGGTTATATATAATTTAGATTTTTTTCTACTTAGATATATAAAATAAATATATAGCTATTTCTTTTGCAAATATATTATTTCTTTCAAGTATTTTATCTAATTTATATATGAATCATTGTAAGGCAATTTGGCACAAAGTTTAGCTTGGAAGAAGTCTTTTTTTATAACAAAAGGTAGACTTAATCTGGCTATCACAAGATTTTGGTAATTCAAGAGACGAAACCATGTCTAATGTAGATTTGAAAGAATTAATTTTAGTAGTACACATTCTAAAGAGGAAGAGACAAAAGAATATTTAAAGATTATCGTAGCCGAAAATTTGCATTTGAAAAACTTCGTCTAGAAGTAGAATTTTCCAAGAGCAATCATAATGGGTTTCTAAATAGTGATCAAGCCGTGAGTGTAAAATCAACAAATGAAATAGTTAGGATGGTTAGGTTTTTAACAGTTAAAGCTAAGAATAGGTCAGATGTATGGGACCATTTCTTTTCAAGTTTGAAAAAGGCATTTGTAAATGAAAATGTAAGTGATTAATTTAAACCAAAAGTGTTGCTTTGTTTATTAGGGAATAAAGTATTTAATTTGTTAGTTAATATAGAAGGAGGGGAATTAAATAAATTTTAGAAGAAGTTAGTTTTACAGGATATGAACCTTCTCAAACTGTGTTTAGAAAATTTTCGCAAAGAAGAACGTAGCCAAGCTGAAACATTTTCTTAATTTGCTTCTCGGTTAACGTCAATGTGGGTTTATTTTTGTAAATTAAGGTGTGAAAATGATTTTGAAACGGTAAATGAACTCACTGTAGTGGACAAAATATTCAAAACATTGCATTCTGAAACGGCAACCCATATAGATGTGCTTCAGGGAGAAAGTAGGTTTAAACCAAAATAATTAGGTAAGCATTGTGATGAAAATTTTGCAGCTAATTCTATGCAGCTAAGGGTAAATCCTATGATGGGCCAGTTAGAGCATAATGGAATGATTATGATAAAAAAAGTTTTCATGGCAACTGGAGAAAACAGCTCAATGAGAAAAAGACCAATAATAGTATTAAGTTTTTAGAATAGCGGGTTTGGATTGAATGGACTTTACTTGAGGACAGAACAACAAATTTATTTACAGCTATTTACAGGATGACTCGATAAAGTAAAACTTCAGATAAACACAATCCAGCAGTCAACAGTCACTTACAACGTAAATGCAAGCCTTACGCACAATAAAAACAGACTGCAAAACAGCTACCGTATAGCTCACAGTAAGTCACAGCGTAACATTAAGTCACAGCGAGCTCAATTATACAACGTTTACAGCAAACGTAAACACAGCTCGCTAATAACAAGCAAGAAAAGCAACCCACTAGTCCAGCCAAACGCTTCTGAGAGGGGAAAAACTGCCGATTGCCGCAACCTGTCCCTTATACAGCCTGGCGAGCGAGACGCGAAGCTTCGGAAAACACCACGAGCCATCCAGAGGCTACCAGACTATTCCTTTAACCAAACCAACCCGGCTGGCGCGGAGCTCCTCGCCAAACGCCGCCAACCTCGGTGAGACCCCACGGCGCTCGCCTGCTCGTAACAATAGTAATAGTTACCCTAAGAAAATTTTTGAAAAATCAAAATTTACAGAGTTGAGAAAGCTAACTTGTTACACTTGGGGCACCGATAAACACTTTAGGTAAGAATGTCCAAAAAGTATGGTATTAGACTATAAAAAAATTAAGATGAACGATGTTTCGGCTTAGGGGCAGAATCAGACTCAAAAGGGGAAACAGTACCTGCAAGTGTAGATTTACTTGGTAAAGTTATTATTAGGCAGGCTATTCAAGACAAACTTAGTAAACTGGAAAATGCATCTATCAGTGCCGCTGGGAAATTAGCTGAAGCATTAGTGGATTCTGGTATGGAAATAACAGTTAAAAGAAGAAATTCAGTTTCTGAAATTTCAGTTGAAGATGCTTCTGCAATATACTTGAAGAGTATTGTAGGTCCAGCGGTTAAATGCCCTTTAGTATACGTTCCGTTGAGTCTTGCTACTGGTGGCCAAATTAACGAGATGCATCAGTAAGTTTTATGTGTTTTAGCATATGCTTTGGTGGAGGAGGTGTTACTTCCACAGGAATGTTCTATAAATGTTGGGAAGGGCTCGAAGTGAAGGAAATTCACTGGCTCAAAACTGTCACGACTTGAGGGATGACTCAGAAAATTTTGTTGGAACTGAGGTTTCATCTGGAATCCGGCAGGAGGAAGCACAAGATAACATTATCTTTGAGGAAGTTCAAAGTGGAATTACTTCGTGTGGGAATGAAGTGGGAACTCTTGATACTAAGGACGAGAAAATATTATCTGACATTGGTAAGGAAAGCATGTTAGCTGATATTTTTCGCTCTGAGCAGAAGCAGTGTGCCGAATTAGCAACGGCTTGGAAGCATGCTAAAGAATTCAAAGTAGCAGACGGTTATCTATTTCACAGAGACAAAATACTCGGGGAGATTATTGGGCAACTGGTAATTCCAAATTGTAGACGAAATGAGGTACTGAAACTTGTTCATACCTCAGTTTAGTTGTCATAGGAGTCTTAAAAAGACTCTAGAACGGATCAAGTACTTATTTTTCTGGGAAGGTATGAGAACTAATGTCAAGAAATTTTGCGACTCTTGTAAAGAATGTAAACTCACTCAAACTGTTAAAACTAGAGACAGAAAGCCGATTACGCCTGTCGTTAGGCCTGAATTACCGTTTAGGTAGAGAATATAGACTTGATAAGTCCTATCGAACGAAGTGCAAAAGAACATAAATATATATTGTGCCTAGTGGATCAACATACTAGGTGAGGCGAAGCCATACCTCTTACTAGTCTTAGTGAAAAGGCGACAAGTTAAGCTTTGTTAAGCATATTTTCAAGGACAGGTATTCTGAATGTTATCGCATCTGCTAACGGGACGAATTTCATGTCCGAATTCATAAAAGAGTTCAAAAAACGTTTAGGGAGCAGTCCACAAATCTCTATCCCAGGATATCCACAAGAAAATGGGTTGGTGGAAAGGTTTAATAGAATCTTGAAAAACATACTACATAATGTAGTTAGGGAGGAAGGTAGAGGATGGCATTTACAAATTCCTTATGTGTTATGGGCGTATAGAGAAATACCACATTCAACAACAGGAGTGTCTCCGTTTCAATTAATGTATGATAGACAACCACCAGGTCCTTTGTCACTCCTAAAATCTACTTGGACTGGTAACATAATAGTGTATAATTAAATAGTACTCCCGTTTCCAAATACCTGAAAAATCTGAAATCGAAACTTAAGGAGGCTGCAGAGCAAACAGCTGGTTTCAGCAGTACATCAGGAAAAAAGCAATATATTTTCACAATTTAAGATCATCTAACAGGGTGTTCAAAGTTTGAGATCAGATGATAGTGTTGATATCAGATTCAACTAATAAATTATTTGCCAGATGGCGAGGTCCTGCAACCATCGTTCAGAAACGTAATAACCATTCATTTTTAGTTAAATTGCCGAATGGTCCTATCAAGCAAATTCACCAATATAAGTTAAAACATTATATAGCTAGTTCTAACTCTGTAAATGTCATTTTTTAAGAAAAATTATTCGGGCATGTTGAAACTTTACCGACCTCTACCAAAGAATCTAAATTTTATGAAATTCTCCATAACCTTGAAATTAAACATCTAGATAATTCTCAATTAAACACACTTAAAAGTTAAATCTTGAAGTTTAAACACATTTTTACTAAACCTGTGCAGCCAGCTGCTGTTGGCACCCATAAAATTGAAGTATTGCGAAATGCAATACGGAAAAAACCACATTGTTATAGTGTCCCCGTTGCATACAGACAGGAAGTTGGACCTCAAGTTCAAGAAAATTGTATGTCTGTATTGTTTTAAGTTCGAATATTGGTTTCATACTGAGAGCTTAATAGAGTTAGGTTAGATAGAACCATCGGAATCCGAAATCGCTCATCCAATGGTTTTTGCGGCTAAAAAATATTCTTCAGTAAGAATATGCATATATTTTAGAGTTTTAAACGCAGTCACTACAGTCCCGTTTTTACCTATGACACATATGCAAGATCTAATATTTATTGCAGGATCAAGCCATTGCTTAAATAGTTTAGATCTTAAAGGGGTATTGGCAAATAAAAATGGATGAGGAAAGAAAACGGTTGGTTGCGTTTGCTACTCATAATGGTGTGTACTAGTTGAGGACTATGCCTTTCGGTTTGGCAGAGGGCATCAGATCCTTTTCAAAGAACAATGAACCATGTCTTTAAATCTCATTCAGATTATGCGCAGGCATACATAGATGATGTAGTTATTTATTCTAAATCTGTTTAGGAATATTTAGTTCAATTAAAGTTAATTCTAACTGAATTATATAAACTAAGTTTCTCTGTGCGGTTAGATATACTTTCGCCGCTGACAGAATAAAATGTTTAGGTCATGTTATAAGTGGAGGTAAGCATGGTCCTGATAAAGACAAAGTTCTAACATTACAGAAGTTAGCTAGACTTGCCACTAAAAAAGAGGTCAGACCTGTGTTAGGATTAATGGGTTTCTACCGAGCATACATATCAAATTTTGCAAAAAAAAAAAGCTACATCACTCATAGAATTAACTAAGAAAAATAAACAAAATAAAGTAAATTGCGGGGAAGAAGAGCAATATTCTTTCGACAAATTAAAATACTTGCCCTGGGATGTAACTAGTTTTGCTACCCATGATACCAACTTGACATTCCAAGTACACTGTGATGCATATGATAATGGTGTAGGCTGTTGTCTAACTCAGCAAGATGTGGACGGGTGTTACAGACCGATAGCTTTTGCAAGCCAAAAATTCAATGCCATGCAAAAGAACTGGGCACGTATTGAGAAATAGGCTAGGGCAGTACTATAAGGATTAAATAAATTTGATAAGTGGATTTATGGTGCTAAAGTAGAGATTATATCTCATCATAGTCCCCTTAAATATCTGAACCAAACCACTCCTAAAAGTCCAAAGCTAACCCTTATGGACTCTAGAGTAACAAAAGTGGAATCATTCCATTGTACATAGACCAGGTGTACAGCATCAAAGTGCGTACGTTCTATCCCGATTGGAATGATCCATCGATTATGCTACCTAATTTATGCCTATATATTTGATATTTGTATATACATGATATCAGTATATATGTTGTATTTGTTTTTATCTTTTCGCATATATTTGTGTTTGATTTTATAAGTCATCTTTTAATGTTTTTGAATACATATGTTGTTAATGCAATAAAATCAGCCTCTTCGGACTAATTTTATGCTTAGGTGGGGCGAGTCAGGCCCCCAACTTTGGCAACCCTTCTGACCTCAAATAGAAAACCTTCTTGTCGAACGCGGAGGGAGAATGGTTGAGCCAGGAGAGATGAGAGTTCAGTCCACGGGAGTTGAGAGGCGAGTCCGAGGTAAAGACAAGTCAATCTGGAACTGATGAAGCGAGAGAGGAGAGGTCAGTCGGTGTCTAAGACTGAGAAAATCGAAAGATGATGGGATAATTTTGTGTGTGTCTTTCGTATTTTTACTTTATGTGGGTGTTGTGTCCCGTATCTACGTGTAAATAAAAATTTGGGACCAAAACTGAATGTAAACACTGTCTCTATCGATCACATTAAAGAAATCTCACACAAAAAAAGTTTTCTTATATGAATCAGAGAAATAAGCTTAATATATTTTAACAAGTATTGAACATAGAATTCGATAATAATTTGTATTTTGAATCTCTGGGCACAAATATGGAGTGATATATTCAGTAAATAAAATATAGAAAACAAAAAAGCAACATATATAACATTCATTCTTATTTAAATATTAATATTTCTAACTAATTAATACTAAACATTACTATATAATATGAAAGAAAAATTTTTTAATATAGCTTTATTTGCTTTATTTTTATTGCAGGAAATTTATCTATTTCTTCATTTAATTTTTTAAAGTAGTTTTATATTTAAAAATATTATATGAAATAGATAATAATCCTTTTTCTTAGTGGGTTAAATTACTCGTTAAAGTTTTTTTTTTTTCATTTTTTGAAATAATGTTATCAATTTATGAATCCTCTTTTCAACAATTAAATTTAAAATATATTTACACTAAATAAACATAGTAAATATATTTAAATGAATGAGTGCAGCGTTATTTACTATCAGATTGTTACAAAAAGCGTATAACTTTCCATGTTAAAATCAATTCTTATAATAATTTGGTATTTATTCCTACAACAAGCTACAATATTTGATTATTATTTTTTCATTGTCGGAATGATTTGTGCATGTGAAGGGGGAGGGGGCTTGGAAATACATAAAACAAATTTTGTTAAATTTTATTATTATACAGTTTCTGATTTACACAAAAGGCTAACTGCAGAGTTAACTAAATCCTGGGTCTCAGGACACACACACGATTTTTTGAGCCTAGGGATGACAATGCGATCACGAATAGAATATGTATTGGTTTCTGTTCAATAAGCGGTTCATTCAATTAAAAATGACATGGAAAAGCATTAATTTTGCTTCTTATCGTACAATAGTTTTAAGCTAACTGTTTCATCTCATACACTGAAATAGAAATACAAAATGTCATAGTTTCAACATAAACCTTAAACTGATTTTTAAAAAAAAACTTTAACAGAAATGCTTTGATTGTGTTGTAAAATGATTATTGACTTCATTTCGATCGCTTTCATAGGAAATACATATCCCCCCTCTCCTGTTCTAGACTCGTCGGGTGAGTTCTGACCTTGGCTACTTGCGAAGAAGCAAACTAGGAACAGCGAGTGGAGTCAAGCGTGCTAAGTGGAAAGAAGATGGGGGGGGGGGAAACCAAGTGAAAAAAATAGGAGATCACTGACCCGAAGATGAACTTATTTCAACAATCTTTTTTTATGGTTTTCTTTTTATACAACATTGCTCGTAGCCAGTGATACGACGTCGGCATTTTAAAACTCATGTCCCTAACCATGATGTTTTTTTTCAACGCCATTTTTTTTTTTTTTTTTCATTTTTCATCTTTCCCATCATTTTATGCAAAATAAGCTTTTATTTTCGAAATTATCTCCATCGCCACAGTTCATCGAAACAGTGGCGGATTTTAAGAATTTTTCCAGAAACTATGAAATAGCCTACCACACACCGAACCAAATAGGATTTGACATTATAATATTCAGGAAAAGTAAGAGCCAAAAGACAGATGAGGTGCTTTCAAACGGTTCTTGAGACATTTCTAAACTTATCAAATCACAAATCAAATGAATGCGAAACACATTTAATGATTGGATTTGAAGATCTTTTTTTTTAACGTTCTTGACTAAACACTTAGCATCAATCGAAGACAATGAATTGAATGTCCTGTTACGTAAAGATCTTCAAGATACTAAAGTCAATGAATAACTAAATTTGGAACTTGTTGATTATTGAACAATTGGTTGGGTTCAATTTTTGAAGATTTGGGTTTAAAATTTAATACGTACTTGTTATTTTTTGCGAATCAGGAGCTAACTATACTTTAATAATTAAAAAAAGACAATAACATTGCTTAAAAAAACGGATGAAAACTTTAACATTCAAAAATTGATTCCTTTAGATAAAATTTTTTGTTAAGTTTATGTTGTCAGAATAAGATATTTCTAACATTCTTTCAATGTGAAGTGAACAAAGATACAGTATCGTAATAGTAAACATGATGGCAGCTCTTCGCACTGCACAAAATCAGATTCGAATGTCAGATAGAATTCAGCTTTTGTTTCGAATCTCGAGCAGTCAGTTTGCTTTCTTACCACGTATTTTCGTTTTGGATGCGCGT
Source organism: Argiope argentata (assembly GCA_026289955.1). NCBI lineage: Eukaryota > Metazoa > Arthropoda > Arachnida > Araneae > Araneidae > Argiope > Argiope argentata. The sequence continues at coordinate 1,896,590 of JAOUZG010041418.1, read as the reverse complement.
CAACTGAGATTCTAAATATGCCTTCATGTAAATAATTATATATATGAATGATTGTGTTGTAAATAAGGTTAGTATTTTTCTAAATCTACTTATCAAGATACCAACACACCATCCCCATAAGGATCTTATTTGTAGGTCTGCATCAAAATTTTAATTCAGTCTGCCAAAGGGGTAGGCACTAGTGTTTAGTCATGACACTCAAAAATTGCATAACATTTTGTATGTGGCCTTGTAATTAAAATTGTTATCATTAAATTCTGATGCCGATCGGACAAAGCAAAGACTTTCAAAATGCAAAAACCTCGCGTTATTGCTTTAGTATTCAAGCGGCTCAAAGGTAGAAACATTCCTTTTTTATTACAAAAAGAAATTCATTCATTCTTCTAATTCTGAAATGTCCTTAAATTAAGAACGAAAAATACAAGAAATAGTCGTCGTCATTAAACAAAGAAAAAGATTTTTATAAGAGTGACGATTAATTTGATTCTAAATGAATTTCGTTTTTATGATGGCATGGAACAGACAAAAGTGGACTTCAGGATATTCACTCCTTTCTTAAAGAAAGTTTCACAGGTTTAAAGTTAATACACTTAAATACAATACATTTTTTGGCATCAGAACAAAAGAAGTTTTTTTTGTCGTTTAGAAGGCTCTTCTTTATGATTATGCAAAAAGTAAGTTCAAGTTTCAGTTAATCAAATAAATATGATTATTTTCATAAAAAAGGAGTCATATGTTACTTTAATAATTCAAAGTCTTTATAAAAATTACAAAATTTTTCGTCAAAAATTTAATTAAAAAAATATTTTACAATCTACCCATTTTTTTACATTGTGTGTTATTTAGAACATATTGTCTTTTAAATTTTGAAATCATAATTAGCATATGAAGTATATTCTAAATAAATGGATGAGTCAGATGCTAACGGTAATTTAATTTTTTTTTATTTTCTAGATATATGAATAGAATTTCTAGATATAGCTAGAATTTGCTTGCGCATAAATTTCAGCTTCAGTATAAAAACATCAGCAGAAATTAATTTGTTATGTATTCTATGATTATCTACGCAATGTGAGGTTATTGCAATTTAAATTAATTTCGCACTTGGTCTAAACAATAAAAAATCTTAATTGACACATGTTTTTAAAAAACCATTTTGCTTACTTTTTTAAGAGCTAAGTGAAATGGCTTAAGTCATTTACTCAATTAACGTCAAAGCTAAAAACATTTTTACTTTGTCGTGGCATCAAAATATGATTTAAATACTTTTTTTTAAAAAAATCGAAAGCTTTTTTTTATATTGGTACTTTTCTTTTTAATTTCCGATTGTTTGTTATAAATAATGCTTTCAAAATACTAAAAATTAAATCAATTCAGTGCTAAGCTATTGTTGAGTAGCATTATGAAATGAAATCCAGTTCAGTGAATGTAAATTGTTTAAATCTAGATACGGTTTATATATTATTATTTAGATATCATCATAGTTTGAATCTCCGCGTTGCCTGGCAGAGATTTTTTGCAAAATAAGTTTCTTTCTTCTCTTAATTTTTCCAAAGTATCACTCTTTTGATATTTCCCCTCGGCGTTATTTCACACAGCTGTGCATAAGGAGATGGGGTAGGTCCAGACGTATTTCTTACAACAGAGCGCTAAATGAGGATCGGTATATTTAGTTAATTTTGAATAGTATTATATAAGCTTTTTTTTGCCTTTGACAGCAATGTAAAATCATAGGTCATGTTTTTGAAAAGAGGGTTGATCACTCTTGCATCTGCAAAATGATGTCTTACAAGATGAGGGCACGTGGCTGAAATCTGAGGTTCGGGATGAGATTTAGTATAATGATAGGATACATCTAGAATGGTCATTAATGAAAATATTAAAACGCAATGGCCGGTCAATTTCAAGAAAATGGTCCTCAAACTTTTGGTAAAGCTTATAAATTGACAACTTGATTCCCGGTTGACTGATCCCAATGGCGTGATTGTCTAACTAACTGCCTAATGTGGGGAAGGGAAGGGGTTTGAACCTGGTTTGTTTTTTATAAAATAGTTCGTATTTAGTTAAAAATTTACAAATATCTTTAATTGATACGTTTTTAATTTTTCATTTAAAGATAAATATTTATAATCGAAATTCATAATAATAAAATTGAAATTATAAAAAAAAAGCAGATACATTTTTTAAAATTAAATTATTTAAATCTAATTAACTATTTACAGGTGGTTTTAATTAATATGTTACTTATTTTTATGCAAGAATAAAAGCCCATTCTTTTGATATTTTAATTATAATTTAGAGGAAAATAATTAAAAACATAAAATAAATGGCTACTAACGCTTGCATCATTTTCAAACAATTAATTTTCATATTCTTGGATGTTATTTATAAAAAATTATTAATTCTAGCTAAACTGTATTTCTATCAACAATCAAAGGGAGCAACTGATATTTGTTAAAAATGTAAGCAAATAGTCTCAACTGTAGTAATCATAAGAAATATCAGAAAGCAGGTGTTAATTTATTGAATTGTAGGCAGATGGTTCAAAGCGTATTAAGCGTTAACAAAATTCTTATTTAATCGAATATGATCAAGAAATAAATTCTAGATAAAATAGAATAAAAAATTCAATCAATTGCACACCATGAATTGTCATCACCTTTTTTTAATTAGATGATAAGATATACATGGTACACTGCCCAACTTTCTGATGAAATAGAGATATTTTTAAAACTAAGTGAAGTTTATTTTTCCATAGATCTCTTAAAGGAACCTTTCTCTTGTGGACAATCATCAATTATCAGAAAAACAAGATGTCGAAATATAGTTTGTTTCTAATCTTTTTACTATAGTTGCCATTTAGGTTCTTGTATATAATTGAAAATAAATGTATATAGAGTAACTTTTTAGAAATGTGGAATATTTTTTTACAATGTGATATTTATAATTAACAATTATCTCTATTTATGTTATATTTATTACTATTTTTTAAATATTAAACTACAATTTAAATATTAAAATAATAAACATTTATCCTTGCATAAAAATAAGTAGTATATTGATTGAAATATCTATAAATAATTAATTGAATTGAAATAGTTCATTTTTTTTTAAAAATACAACCGTAATTATAATTTTTAGCTTTTAAAATTTTAGTTTTATTATTATGTATTTCAATAATAAATATTTATTTTTGGATAAAAAAAATTACAAACGTATCGATTAAAAGTATTTGTAAATTTTTAATTAAACAAGAATTATCAAAAAAGGGGGAAAATGACCTTGTTCTGCTCTCCAGACAACCATGCCATTGCAAGATCCAAGTTCTCAGTAGAGAAGCTTGAACGACAATTTGGGAACCATTTTCCCGAAACTGCCCGGCCATTGCGTTTCAATAGTTTCATGAAGGAACATTCTAAATGTATATTATCAATATATTAAATCTCATTCCGAACTCAGAATTCAACCTGGTGCTCTCTACCTGGGGGCAATGGCTTTTCATGACGGTTAGTTTGATAAAGAAAGTAATAATAATAATAATAATGTCCGTTTTAAGATGTAGTTTTAAGACTGTAGACATCCATAGTCTTAAAACTGTTGGATTGCAAAATCCCGCAACATATCACAATACCGTTGTTCTGAGTTGGAACACTTTTGATTCCATTTGCAATTATGTCTTTAAAAAAGTGTCCAATGATAAAATAGTCGTGAAACCACATCATACTGCCACTTTGGCAAAATGCAAAGATTAGTTCTGGGCAAGTTCTTGGATTAGTTCGCCAAGTTTTTCCGCTACCGAAATTTAATCGTTCGGTTATTAATTTACCCATTGGGTCTAAAGTGTGCTTCGCTATTCAACAAAATGTTTCATGATCAAGTAACACCAGCATTCCAGCAAAGAACTGAAGTGCAAAAATATTACCTCTGAGTCCCCATCCTACAATAGTAGCAGAGGCTTGATTTTTTCGAGAAAAAATGAAAAATCCGCCATCAGATTTTTCCCACACTGGAATACGGCATATTCAATACACGGGAAAAAATACACGCACACACCAATAGGCAGGCAATTGACTGTCGGCTTCAACGATCGCAGTAAACCGCCTTTTCCACGTTAAAAAGAGGAATTTGCGTTCGTCCTCTATTCTATGTTCACCAAAAGAAGGCACCTCGGTCCTCCTTCTTGAAGCTAGAGTTCATTTCAGCGTGAGGAAGACGTGTAAACACCCTTCATTCTTGTAAATGAGACAATCCTAAATACGCGCCAAACGGCGAATGTTTACTTTTTAACACCGACTTTGTGTTATTGTCTGATGTCATACTTTTCGTTCTTCTAGCTAGTCATTAATAAATAGTATATATTTAATTTCAAAAACTGTTTTTTTAAAGCAAACAACTGCTATCTTTGTAGCAAAATACCTTTAAAAGGACGAACTATTCAGTTGAAAAAGAGAAGTATAATAAATAATATCACTAAATTTTATGATGATGAGGCTGGAGCTGGAACACTTTTGTTTCCCTTTTCTAAAGCCCAAATTCGTGCTGCTTCAGCTACTGTTATTTCACTTAAAACAATTAATTGAATTAAAAAGGAAGACATTTCTGCAAATAGATAGTTATCTAAGCCGGGAAAACATCAAATTTTGATCTCTGTGTTCTTCGAAACATTGTGAATGAGTATAATGCGAGTAACAAAATTCCACCTTTATCTCGATTGCTTCCCTTGCAGGGACCGACTTAGCCTAATTGGGGCCAGGGGCAAAAAATTCTTTGGGGCCCCCTTTGCTAATACTAATTTAGTAAAAGATTCGTTAAAGAAGGAAACGTAAAATAACATTTATATTCGAATTGGGGGCCCCAATTATGTAGGGCCCGGGGCAACATCCCCGTAAGGCCCTGCCTTAGTCAGGCCCTGTTCCCGTGATGAAGGAAAGGATCAATTTCCCATGGAAGAGAGGAACTATACGGAAATACCTCCATATTGTATTTTTTCAGTATAAATGTTGCAGAAACCAGAGGCAGATCTTAATAGAAAGATCGCACATTGTAGCTTGGAGATTTCATTTTCTTAGGAAAATGAAAAAATTCAGAGTAGCAAAATGGATAATTATTTATATAGATGAAAATTGGCTGGACAGCAATCTTTCCTTCGAAAAATGTTGAAGAGATGAAAAAATTGGTGCTGCAATTACAAATAGACCCAAGTCATCGCCTGATGGGGGTTCATGCTGGATCAGAATCTGGTTTCGTTCCAAATGCCAGATTAATATTAAAAGCTGGATCTACAACTGGAAATTATCACGGGCAGATGAACTTCGATAATTTTAAAAAATGGATAATTGAGAAGCTTCTACCTAATATGCCCTCGAATTTGGTAATAGTTAAGGATAATGCAGCTTATCAACAAAAGTTCTGGATCCCGTACCTACAAAAAGTTAAAAAAAAAAGGATGAAATGTATGCCTGATTGGTAATAAAGCAAATCCCACATGGAAAAAAATGCGAAAATTTCACTTACTTGAATTAATAGCTGGAAATGCAAGTGGTGAAAAAAATCTTTCATTGACGAAATTCTAGAAGAACAAGGTTTGAGATTTCCACCATATTGACTTAAACCCAATATAATTAATTTGGGAGAATATTAAACGTTACGTGCGAGAGAAAAATGCGATTGTCGACATTAGTTTGCAGCGTCTTGAAAGTCTTATATCGGAAGCCATCACAAATATTGGAAATGTGAGATGGGAAAAACATTGTAAACATACCGAGTACATTAAAAAAAGTATTGGGAAACTGACGGCATTGTCGAAGAAATCGTGAAAACCATTTCTTTTGACACCAGTTCTGATTCTGATTCTGAGAGCAATTTTAGGAATGGATTTTAATTTTATTTTTATGTTTTTGAAAAAAAAAGAAGGAAAAAAAAAGACTTAAACAGACATACGAGTTAAAACCACTGAGGAGAAAAACATCACTACAGCTTATAGTAAAATAAAATTTTACAGAAAACCTTTTAAATCTGAGTGGCAAAAAGAATAAAACTAACAATTTTATTTCATTTGCTTCCCTCTAATAGAAACATTAGCTACATTTTACCACATCATATTGAATTTTTTGCATTAGGACTCCAAGAAATGGCATTCAGTAACAAATCCATTAATCATTTCGTTATTCAACGTACCACATAACCATTCTTTATTCTAGCATATTATAAATTATATTTAAAATTAACTTTTATTTCAAAAAATTCTCTTTCTGAATTAATTTTACTTTTTATATAGGTTGCAATTTTGTCAGACAGTCACTATGTTTTAAATTATCATTATAATCATTGAGAAATTATCTAAAAACTACCTGGGAAATAAATCTCTCAAAAGATATGCTTTTCATGTGGTTTGTTGAATGTCAGTCAATAACCCATAGAATTCGTTAATTGTCTCACAGAAATAATAATATAAAAAAATAGGTAAAAGCTAACGATCGCCAATTGGCAACCTTTCTTAACACTGATCACATTCTCCTTCCGAAATCATTGAAATAAAATCGCTTGATCGCACGTGACGTGAACGTACAATACTTGGAAAAATGCCAAGGTGCCCTGCTGTTTCAAATTTCTGTATGATCTTGTGAAGGGCACATGGAGACAATGTACTTCTTCGTATCTGCTTCCAACGATGCAATTCTTTCACAATTAAAATGTTGTTCTACTAGTTGAGGCACCCCCCTTCTTTAATTAATTTTTTAAAAAAATTAATTTTGCCGACTTGTTAACCAGCATCTTTTATGTCTAGTTATTATAATATTCACTTAAAAAGTGACACAATGACAATTATTTTAAATCGAAATAAATGAGATAAAAAGAACTGCGCTAAATCTGTATTAATGTATACCAGGTCAACATCTCCCAAATAAAAGAGGTATTGACCAGGCCTAGATCACTGTGGCGAAAGTCAGGCGAAATATGCATAGATGAGGCTATTAACTTATCACCAGGCTATCAAAGCCCAAACAGCTTGGAGAGAATTCCACAAGTATGTCCCAAAGTACATAAAAGCCAATTTTTCGTGTTGGACTAATGCGCAATGATTATATGATTAACGAATCAGACAGATATTTTGAAACTGGACGTTTATACGTAAAACGAGCCACATTTTATCTAATCTGAGTGGGCTATTGACACCATTAATCGAAAACTCGATTAATTAATTCTTAAATTCTGAATTCTTGGTTTCTTTTGTCTAGCGGTTTCCCAAAATAGTTTTTTGAATCATGAAAATAAATCGGGATTGTGGAACTTGTGCTAAGTCGAATATGTGCACGATCATTAAATAGTGCCATTTGCGCTTGCATTGTAGGTTTACTGGATTTAATAATCTTTGGTCGGAAAACTTGTGTATCTAAAGGGGCTACAGATTATGCACATTTCTTATATTAGTAAGCAAATGACTGCAGGTTGGGTTTCTTTTTCTTGATATACTCCTCTTTTCTATCAAAGTAAAACTAATAATTTCTCTTTTAAGAGAGCTACGAAAATTTTTTAAAGTTTATTTTAGATTAGGCGCTCGGAGTGTTAGCTTTTTTTTCTCCGTAATTTTGATGTGATTTTAAAAATGAATAACAGTATTGAAAGGTTTTTTTTTTTTTTTTTGAAATACTAAAAGGAAAGCCATCAGACGCGTAAATGGATATCAATATCGGCAATATCGCTGTAACCATGAAAATCTGGAAACATAGAGCTGCATTAACGAAAAGTTCAAAAAGTGTAAAGGACGGTTGAAAACAAAAGACCTTTGTGTTCTCTCTGTATACTTTCTTTAAATCTGGATGAAGCTGAAATCGACATCAAGATGCATTTAGTAAAAATTAAAAGGAGAATTCTAGATTATCAAGCAACGCCCAATTATCATCAATATTTGAAATTTTTAACAATGAAAATAATGATTACAATGATAACCTTTTCTTTCGAACTACTTTATTGGTTTGGATATTCATGCAAAGCTCTAATTTATACTAAATATTGAAAAAAAATTACTATCCTGAATGTGATACAGTCAAGAAGAATTTAAAGTAATCTTTGAAAAATTGGCACTATATATATATATATATATATATATATATATATATATATATATATATATATATATA
>JAOUZG010041418.1:1818077-1849074 GCA_026289955.1 Argiope argentata | reverse complement strand
GACATGGCTACAACTGCCATTCTATAGAAGAAAACAATCCCATGAGAGCAGTAGTTCAAATGATTGATTAATGATCTTTCTTTATTGCAAAAAAAGCATCAATTGTTGCATTTATATTGAATAGTCCGATTATTCTACACTGTAAAGATAATTAAATGTACTTTTTAAAGCAGATCCAGAGAAGTATATATTAAAATGACTTGAATCTATTCAAGCTAAATAATTTTTCTAAATCGCTACAGCTGACATAAAAAGTGATTCGAGGAGCTTATACATTTTACCTCATTAAATTTTCAGAGTCAATCCAAAAAAATATATGAAAATATTCTTGAAGCAATATAATTTTCCATTACTTTTTCAGACACGAACGTATTTCTAAGAAATTCTTTATTTTAAAATCATAATATTTTCATCCAGCCGCTGTATGATGTGCAATTTAATCAATTTGAATTACAAAAAACAATTTCTGATTGATAATTATTACAATTACCAGCTAAGTAATTTTATCTTTTTTCTTTCTTTTTTGATTAAACTAATTATTAATTTCATAAAAATCATGATTATACATTCTTTTCAGCGATCACATACATTAAAAATAGAAAGCACTCTTTAAGAGCTGAAGAAGCAAGAGTTAAGAATTACTATTATGCAATAAATTTTTACTCTTTACGTTTTTTGGTTTCAAATAATAAAAATATTTTTCTCTCATTCTCAACAGTAAAGGGGAAAAAAGCTCATAGAAAGGAACATAAAAATAGACTGAGTGATAAGTGAATGGCCAATCGAGGCAGGCTGTTTGTATTATTATTTGGCTAGTACTCACTTTTTCCGGCCCCAGATCTTCGATAGCACGTGGATCATACTGAAGTCGTCACAACCAATTGGAAAGGAATTCTATCGGCAGAAATGGCACACCTAAGCGAACAAAAATAAACACACGTGGAAAAGTGTCCACTTTGGTTTGGGACAAACCAAACAGCACAACTCTCAGAACATTTTCTATCAAAACGGAACGAAACACTCCACCTGAAGTTGAGGTCGACCACATAACAATAGGAGACGCTCACGAGTGAAGAAATGAGTGAGCCGGTGTTTGGATTTTGAAAACGCCATCTGGCGCAAAAAAGTGGCATGGACGAGGAACTCAAAAGTTTCGGCGGTCGTTAAAGGTTTTCCCCTCTTCCGTTAGAAGAAAAGGAAATAGATTGAAGGCAAGAAAATTATTCATTGCAGTTCTTTTCTGACACTTGTAAAATAATTCTTTCGAGCAAAACTTGATAAGTATCTACCAAACATTCTATCAATTTTATACTAGTTGATTTAAGAGATAGCTTTAATATTTCAAAAGAAGTAACACTTAATAGTGCGCAAAAAAGTTAAAACATTGTTTTGCAGAAATATGAGAAATCTCCTAAAATCTCCAAAAGAGTGCGAAGCTAGAATTGGAAAAACTTCAAGATTTCAATCATATGCTTAGTATATTGTAATGTCTAATGAAAGATGATATAAACAATTAGTAATGAGAAAGATGATATAAAAATTTTCTATTCAGTGTAGCGTAGTTTCCTTATCGTATACTTTCATCTTGATTCTTAAACTTTACATTTAATAAAATTATTTTTTTATTTTCTTGTGAAGCAATAAAGATGCATTTTTTTAAAAAAATTATTCTCAGTATTTTACGATTTAATAGACTTCATAATTCTTTTTAATAAATTATACGAAAAATTAAAATGACAACTTATTGACGTCTTATGCACGGAATCAAAGTTTAATTACATATAATCGATTAACTTATAATTAAGTTCTTAAATGGACAAAATGAACTATTCAAAATTTCAGAGATCAGGGATTCAGTGAAAAATCCCGTCCTTAAAGTCATAATAAAGTACGTAAATATCGTATTTTTATACATCTGACGCTAAAAATATATCAATGCTAATAATTTATCAAGATAAAGATAGGTAAATTTGAAATGTGACATTTACACTAGAATTGTTTAATATTGTCCTTCAAAGGCAGACTGTTTATCCGCATTCTACAAATAAAGTTATAAATGAAATATTACATCGAAGCCTTTGAATGAGAAAGTTATGTTTGATCTTTTTTCACTCTTATGTCGTGAAGTGCTGGTTAATTGCATTATAAATTCATTAATTATAAACTTAAAAAGAATCAGCTTATGTGTTTTTACACAATTCTGAAAGAGACTTAATATTTAATACTCTTAATTATCTCTTCTTGCTTCTTGCATTCTACAGTAATAGTTATGACTGTGTTCAGCACAAATTGTATTTATCATTTAATTAACTATTCATACTCATTTCTTCAGTTCATTAGTCTTTTCGTATTATAAAAAAAAGACATAATTTACTAAGCATTTTCTTCTGAAATCATTCTAACGAGCTTGAGTTGATTTCAAATTTGATAATTTCAATAATAGTTCGGCAGAAAATTTGATCCAGATGTTTGAATACATACTATTCGAAGTAATTTTGATTTGTTGTTTTCATAACCTTAGTATTATTTGGAATATATTCATTTGAAGGGAAAAAATTCTTCGGTTTTTTGGGGGGGATTAAAAAACAACATCGAAATAAATAGGTCTTTGCATTTGAAATTGTTTGTAAGAAATGATGGCAACTATGAATAGATCTTATAAACGACACTTACTGCCTTGAGATACTTCTTAAAACCATAATTCATGAAATCAAACGATTCTGACCTTTTTTCACTAGAGCAGTTTTTTTCTCGTACTCTTTGAAGAAGTGAAAGTTTTCTCGTACTCTTGAAGAGTTGAAAACCGAATTTGATATTTTATTGAATCTCTATAGTCTCTCCGAGTTCTAAAATTCTTTTTTTGGAGTTAGTCCCACCATCTGTTCATAAACACAATAACCAACTAAACAGATAGACGCAATATTTACATTGTAGATGTACATTTTTATCAAATTTATTAAACCAAAAAACTGTCGTTATTTAAGCCCGTGCGCATACGAACATGGTTAATGAAACCTGCAGCCAAATAAACCAATGCAATTTGGCATTTGATTTTATATTTGTCATTGAAATGCCTAATGATCTTTCGGATTGTCTATGCGAGTAAATATGAGTATGACTATTTAAAAATTCGCCAAGATGTAAGAATGAAATTTAGTACATTGCTCATAAAAATTAGGGGATATTATGATTTGGAACATAAAATGCGGATGAGGAAATATTTTAGTAGCTAATTAATTATGCATGGATGTTGTAGAGTATGAGAAAATGGAAAGAAATAACTGACAAGGAATAATTAAATTTTATTGATATTTAGCTTTAAATTTTTAAAAAATGCACAATTTGTGCTTAGTATACGAACAAAAAAAAGGATTTCTTGAATAGAACTGAGTTTTAATGAGGGGATAGATTCCCCTTAATGAAACCATCAATTCAAGGAGGTTATCAAAAAAGTTATTATCTCCCACTTCTGTAGAAGAGAGCTTTAATGCGTCTGTATTGTTTCTGAAGGTGTCCTTCTCACCAGAATGTCCTAAATGTTTTCTATTTAGTTAATATCTGAGGAATATACTGACTCTACATTTGTTGAATGCTTTCATCGCATCGTCCACCAGCTAAGCACAAGGTGGCCAGGCGTTATCACCGATGAGGAAGAATTCATCCCCCACTGAGGTAGCGTCAAGAACCAAAACAGGCCTGAGGATCTCATCCCTATATCCTCATCCTATTATATTATATAACATTATTATTACAATATTATATGAAATATTCCTAAAATGTAAAACAGATTTAAAAGCAAAGATATGTTTAGGAGCAAAATTCGAGTTCTTTTAAATTGCTCCCCCCCCCCTATATTCTCGCATTTCCTGCAAATACTTTTGTTTATTACTGAGAAAATGCAATCTATCTGCAAACATGTATTCTGAATTTGGGTTTTCATCAATCTTTAAAAGTGCGTGTTATTCCTTCTCCCCTGTTCAATGAATCGCCTTTTAGTTTACCCATTTAAGTCCTTTACTTAGAATCGATCATTCCTAAGCAAAAACGATTTAATGGCAATGAAATAGACACCTTTGCAACCCTCCAATTCATGGATTAAATAATGTGAAGAAACAATAGCGTCTCAATCACGACATTTATCGCTATAGGATGGGCGAATCCATCCTAAACCGTCCTTTTCACAGGAAAGTACATTTGAGTGAGAGGGGAACCAGGTCTTTAAATGTTGAGTGTTGTCTTTTAAATGTTGAGTTGTAGCTCAACAATTGTCCCGGTTGTGTTGAATCGTTTTTCAATGAACACGAGGGAAAACACTGTCATTGCTTTTGTTCGTGAAAGGGGATACTGTTTGTATTCCCCCCTTCTTTTTCTGTTAAAAACAGTTTTTTTAAAAAATCTAGTCAATCTAAATAATTAAACTTAAATTTCCTTTAACTCATGCCTATTTTTAAATCGCTATTTTTCATATTTGTAATGGATATTTTTGAATGACATTGTGAATGAAGAGGTAATGTGATATTTATATTACAAAAAAACTATTTATATATATAAATAACTATAATAAAAATAACTTGACATCACAGTTAACTACTCAGGGAAAGTATTTAGATCTTTCTCCCTCTTTATTTTTAATTATTGTCTTTAATTTACTTCTAACGTAAATGAAGCCGAGTAAACAGAACACCAGACAGCCGCGGCATTGACATCATAGTGGTATAAGAGGCATGGTAGGTTGAGTAAGTATATAGCGTAATTTTCTTTGTTTTCAAGGCAATCCTTTATGCAAGAATCAATTTTCTTATATGTATTCCGTTTTTTTAGAGTATTTTGAGATAATTTGAATTAATTCAAAATTAATGCTTGATTGGAATTTACCTTACTACATCCAAATATAATGTAATATATTATAAATCTCTTGAGTTCTCCTTTTTCATTTAACATATAAATCTCATAGATGAGGTAAAAAAATGTGATGATATTTTAATGCATGAAATAAAACTATATTCCAATTCATGTTTTATTGATAATTTCAGTTTATGTGACAAATTAATCATTCATAAATTAAAGCATAATTGTAAATATACTTTAAATATTTTCATTTGATAAAGTTATTTATCCACCCATTTAGTTTTATTTTAAAATAAACACTAAATGCATATGTTAATGATTCAAAGTTGCAAAAAATTATATTTTAAAGTCATTTTTTTAAAACATAGAACTATTTAAATCTAAGTTTATATTGACAATTCATACAACACTACATTCAGTTACATCAAATTATTTAAATGTAATTTCTTGCTAACGCATTGTAAGATGTAAATTTTTTTAATGCTTTTTCTCTAGCTGCTAAGTCATATTATGAAGAGTTTCATGTCCATACTTGAAGCTTTCTCAGTATGTTTCAAAATGTTTAAAAAATAATGAAAGTTTAATAATAACGATTTGACACTCTGAACATAGGAAAGGAATAAACTTCTACTTAAAAAATCTCTATATTTTCTAATTAATAATTTAAACAGAAATGACCTTAGTTTAAAATAAAATGCTAGACGTTTAACTGATATATTAATTAAATATAGAAAGCTTGATTAAACGACTGGTTCATAATGTCAATATACTTATAAGAACTGCTACTTTCCAATTGAATCCTATACTTCTTGCCACATCATCAAAACAGACTGTTGAATGAATCAATTATAAGAAATTCAAAGGAATCGACTAATAAAGCACAGATTGTGGTGCCAGTTGATCGATGATTAAATGAAACGCAGAACGGCGATGAAATAAATTGACTCGTTTGGAAGCAACTGTGTACTAGCGAACAGAATGGAACTCAATTGTATATATACAATGGGAAAGACACAGGAAACAAATTTCATACAGAAAAGGCTGACAGTACAATATATGTATCGATGGAAGAGCGCCACATTGAAAACGTTCCGGAGGAGCCTTGAGACCATAATGTTTTGGTTCCAGTAGCACCAATAGGTCTTTATATGATTTTTTTAACCTTTAATATAATTTGGATTTATTCTGCTTATTAGTTTTAGATGTAAATCTCCCTAAATAGGCAAACAATATGTCATTCTATAGATTAATTATTTAAATTTTGTGGAAATGAGAAGACATGAAATCATAAGATTTTTTTTTCATGTTAAAGAGAATGAATATAATATCCTGATAAGTTTATAGTTAAGTAATCCTGGATTTAGAGTGAAGCAATAACACTTGGGAAAATAGATATGTAGCTAAATATCAAGTACCAAATTCTTACTGGTTTGACAGTGTAGTATAAATAATTAAATGGAGTACAAATGAATCAACATATAGAATAACAATTAAAGAAAAATTATGCATGGCACTATATTAATTCATAATTTTTAAACTCAACTTTAATAAGTTCACACCATAAATACACCCTATAACAAAAAAATCGAGTGCTATCTCTTCTGCACTCTATAACAAATTTAAAAAAAAATCGACGCACCAAGAAGGAATTCTTCGATTGAGACGAAAATTGGTAGATAAAAAGACAAAATACAGAATATTAAATGATTAAAATCTCAGAACAATTGAATAATTTATTCCAGAGTTACAGTAGCAAGTTCGATAAGGTGTTGATCCGCCTCTAGCCTGGATACAATACTAGTCTGGACACACGGCGTGGCATAGACCGATAAAGCTTCCGGATGGTCTTCTGTGGTATTCCCTGCCAAATTCGCTCCAATTGTCGAACGAGGTCATCAACTTTCCGTGGCAGACGCAATAGCCTTCCCATCATATCCCAGACATGCTCAATGGGAGAAAGATCTGTCAGGCTAAGGAAGTGTTTGACAAGCTTGCAGGCAGCTCATAGAAACGCATGCCGTATGTGGTGCGGCATTGTCCTGCTAAAAAACCAGCCGAGGCTATTACAAAAGGAACGGCAGCAAAACAGGTCTTAGAATGTCGTCGACGTACCGCAGTACAGTAACTGTGCCTCTAATGACGACCGAAAGGGTGCGGTTATCAGACCATAATGCCTTGTTGAGGGCCGGTGTGGCGTACAGTAGTGAATTCAGGATTCCCCCTCTGCCCCGGGCGTCTCCAAACACGTCTTCGAAGATCGTCAGGACACAGTTGGAAGCGGGATTTCGTCTTTAAAGACTATACATCCCCAGTCGACATTATTTAAACTTGATTGAACCATGCACCGCTGTAATCTGGTTCGTCAGTGTGCAGGCTTGAGTGGCCAGTGGCGTAACGGTCTGCCAGAGCGCAGATTTCGCTGTCTCAACCGTCTGTGAATGGACACTGGTGTATAGGGTAAGCGTCTGATGGTCGATAGAGATGAAGAAGGCGCTTCTACAGCTGATCAGATATTTACTCTGTCCTCACGATCTGTTGTGGCCCTAGGTCGACCACTACCATCCTGACGCTGAACTCTGCCATTTTCCAACCATCCTTGCCAGCATCTTCGAATCACTGCATTGTTTCGACTCAATTGACGAGCGATTCTCCGATTTGTCCAACCGATACGATTCATGATACGATTTCTGTCAAACTCTGACAGTTGTTCATAAGGAGCACGAACCCTGCGGCCAGGCATATCGTAATTAATCAAAGTTTTAATAATGGTTGAAAAACTGCTCCTTATATACATCTGTTGGATGCGCAGTTCCGATGCTGAGGAGATCAAAATATTTGTTCATTGGACGCCAAAATTTAATTATTTACATATCTGGTCAAAACACTCATGCATACGAAACTTCAAAGCATTCGGATGATGGCTTCTTGGTGCTTCAATTTTTTTAAATTTTTTTTTTTTTGTTACAGAGAGTAGTTTGTTTACAATGGTGAAAAATAAAATGCATCAATTGTGAGTTTTATATAACTATAAAATGTAAATAAATGTGTTCACCGTAGTTTCTTTCAGATTGCTGTTTAGTTTCGCAGAATCATATTTGTAGTGTTTGAGAATAAATTATTGCTGTCCTCTTCGTCTTGTGAATAAAGACAATATTTATTGATTAGTTTCAAAAGGGCTGTGGGGTATATATATATATATATATATATATATATATATATATATATATATATCGTATAAAGAGAACAGATTTAACTTAATTTGTCATAGTGCTGCATATTTATGAAATTCATACCCTGAAATATCTAAATAGCCAGCAAACAAAAATATCACCGCGCAAAGGAAATTAACAGTAAAAAAGAAAAGTACAAAGCCAAACTAATTGTAGTATAATGAATTTATTCCTTACTTAAATTTATCAGAGAAATATGTCATAAGTATAGTTGATATTTAATTTTTCAGTTTCAACAATATATTTTTGTTTGATTATTTACAGAAGATTTATGCATTGTATAACTATTTTTCAACAATAGTATAAATATGAAAATTAAGGTATCAATAATAGGTAACAAATCAATGAATATTTATTCAGTTTTTAAATATATTCTACAAAAAAATTCTTTCATAATTATTTAAGAAAATTGTTGAAAGGTATCTGTGTCTTAACAATCATAAAAAATTCAGCTTGATTTAATTACACTTACTGAGTTAAAAATTTTACTGAGTGAAATAATTGTTCATTCCAAATTAATGAATATTTCTTTTAATTTGGGATCCAGTAAAATATAGAAATAACTCAAAAAACTTATGCAAGTAATATAATAAATCAGTTCTTTATAGTTCTGCTTTATGAATTAAATAGTACAAACAAAGATATTTACATAAATACTACTGATGATTTAAAACTCTATGCATTAATTGGTTAAACACTGCACCCCTTTTTTTGACCCATGAATTGAAATTATGCCTAACAATCTGGTGAATCTGTAGAACCTTAATTCCTGAAAGAACCTGGTGTCAACTCAATGATAGTTAATAAATATTCTTAAGAAATTTTAATAATAAGGATTTTATATATAAAATATCTATTACAATCAACCATTTTTTTTATCATTTTGGAAAATAGCATAAGAAATAAAATACTTTTAAAACTTAATTTACATACAAATCTTAACTTTTCAGGGGAAATTTTTTAATTCGATAATATTTAAATTTTTATGGTATTTAATTATTTAAAAAAGTTAGCATTGCAGATTTATTAAAAACAAATCATCTTGCAAAAGTATATAGTATATTTCAGCATTTCATAAATTTAATTTCTGTTATTTGCATTTCTGTGGCTCAATAAACTTATGTAATAAAATATATTAAAAGAATACAGTGAAAATAGTTATTTCCATTTATTATTAGTATATATACAAAAATTTGTTCTTTTCTATGAGTAGAAATATATTTCTATAATTTAATATCATTAATTGATAAAAAAAATGAACCCAAAGTTGTAGCAAGTCTGAAAAGTCAAGAATGAAAATAATATAAATGAAATTTTTTTTGTTAAAACTTGTTTTAAATATTTATAAACCAGCTGAATATAAATATTTAATATTTTATGAAGTTTAAGGCAATATATTGTATACTTTATGAAGAATAAGGCAATAGATAGTATAAAAATATTTCATATGAAAAATATGACTTACATAATTACGATCTAAAAACCAATAAAATACAGAAAGTTGTAAGAAGGAATTATTTACTTAAGTACTTTGAACACAATAATATCTTCTCACAAATCATAGTCTGTTACTTATTTTAAATTTAAAAAAATTAAGATTGAAATTGGCAGTACTGCTATTGTTTAAGAATAATCAATTTTTGAACACTTGGTACACTCCCCATGAAATTATGTGAGAAATATTGCAACATTTTACATAGATTTAAAAAAAAATCTTTTTTAAGAATTTCCCATTGCATAATTATTTTTAGAAATTTTATAATTGAAATTGTCCAAAGGAAAATAAATGAAAAACATCTGAAATTCCCTGTCTTAAATGTGTATGTATTTATGATATGAGAACAAAATACAATTTTATTTTTTCAGTTCATGGTAGCATATGAAGACATTTTAAAACAAATAGTAATGCTGATCTTAGAAATTATAAATAAAAAATAGACATAAGCTGTTTTGGGAGTGTGAAGGGAAATATCTTTAGCAGAATATTTTTCTCTTACAACAAGGACACTATATACATACAAGTCTTAAAAAGCACTTTTTTTATATCTGTTTTGAAGATGTATGCATGGAAACATTCAAAAGAGAAAAAGTGCTTTTAAATAATTTTAAGGTTCATTAATATCAAGAAATTTAGAGCCCTCTAGGAACAGTAATAGAAGTAATAAAAAAAATTGTGGAAAACAAGTAATAACCACCTGAAGAAAATCATTATTCTGAAATTTTTCGTTTGTACTAAACGATTAACACTATGTCATTTTTCTTCAGGAAATGTTGTAGTCAAATAATATACGAAGAAAATTTTATAAATGAGGAAAAGGAATTTAAATTATAAAAGGAATCTGTAATTAATAACCATTAATTAAGTAGAAGGATTATAGAAAATATGTTTTAAACTAATACACATGGTTTGGAAAAATATACCATTTATTTCCACCAACACATTGGGAAAAACATTGTGATACAACTCAACATTTAAAAGACACATCCCTGATGTCCCTCTAACACATACGTTCCTTTCAAAAATATAGTTTGGGACCCACAGGGATAAACGTTGCGATTGAGACGCTAGTGGAAGAGACGTCAATTAGAGAAAAATCCGTCAAGGTCAAATGTCCCTTTTCTTACGAAATGGCAATGCAACCCCTCCAATCCCTTATTTCCTCTCACCCTTCTTGTGGACAAACCACAATTCTGAGTGGTATACAATCAGGAAAAACAAGTTCTATACAGTCGTTCGCGGAGGAGAATAATAAGGTCCACACAATCGTTAGCGAACGAACGACAGCTACAAAAAATGGCGACGTGGTTCAATTTATTCTCTTTGGTGATCCGTTCGTTCGTAAACGACGTATCTCTTCTAGGATTCAACAGCTTACGCATCTCAGACATATTGACGAGGTTCGCAAAAATTTCCATCGCCGTAGTAAATGCTCATGAAATTCTAGGTATTTTAAAAAGAGTTTCCTCATCATCTCTAAATAAATATAACTAGAGGTATTGACAAAACGTCAGGATTTAAGTGGTATTGCATATATATACTGCTACTAGACTGAAAAATAAATGCATGTGTCATTGGGTATGTTACTGATACATCTATATTAAAAAGTATAAAATTCGATTAGCGAATTTAATTTTCTAACCGACCGACCTAAAAAATTTTCTTAGGGCCTCTTAAGCCTAGAGCTAGTAGAATTTTAATTTTAATAAATTAATTTATTTTTCAGATACGGAAACTTTAACACTTTTTCAAACATAAGTCAGATTTCGATTTCATGGAAATGAGGGATGAGATGAAATATGTCTGAGGGGATAGTTATTATTTTTTTTATTAAATTTTAAATAGAAACCTTATGTAAGTTTTCGAATCAAAAATTCGAATGTAAAAAAAGGAAAGCTCAAAAGGATAAGGATTATTAATATTGGAAAAGAATAACTGAAATAAAAATAAGGCTAAGAGAGCGCTAGAAATGTTATCTTCTTAACCAATACATATAAATTCCTTTACAGAATAAGATCGCTCAAAACGAATAGGCACAAAATTCTGAAACAAACAGTTATTGAAATAAGTTACAGAAAAAAAAAGATATTTCTATGTTTCCATCGATTGAAATCTGATTTTCAGCATTATGGCACAATAGGAAGTTACAGGAGAGCTGTGAAATATAATTATGTTACTGCCTGATTATTTCCACGTTAAATTACCAATCATGTAGTTGAAATTAAAATTTTACAGGAAAAAAAAGTTTTTTAAAGGGGAAATTCTTACTTTTCATCAATTCAAACAAAGATGTAGGTATTAATATAATCCCTTTGATATCCTAATCAAGAATTTGCTGGGTGCTCATGAAGTTGCTCATTTACACCATTATTTGAAGGATTACAAGCAGAATTTTGATTAATGTAGTTGAAATAAGCCCTTCACAAAAAGAAATATTAAAGGAAAAATTCTTTCGTTGCATCGATTCAAATATCAATGCAAGAGTTGATGGCCTAATTAAGAATGAGAAAAGTACGAATCTAGCCCATTAGTGGGTTGGTGGCCCGTGGAGAAGAAACGGTTTGAAGAGAAAGCACCTGAAGACGAATCGGGAAAAATAGACATGGGAGAGCGATTTCCAGGTGACGGAAAGACCTTCCAAAGTCAATGCGCAGATGAGAAAATGATGGGTATTGAAATAAAAAGGAATTTACTTATCAAACGGATTCTTTTGATTTTCACTTTCGAATGGGTTTTTTGAAACGATCTAGACCAGGCTACTCTTTATAAAGAAGCCATATTCAGTTGGTTTTATGCATTTATTTCCATATGCATTTCTATAATATATCCAGAGTTTTATGATAAATTAATCTATCAATTTAATTAAATGTTGGTATCTTGTCAGAAAAACTAAGTAAAATGATTCATAATTCCATAATTTACCATTCCTATTTCCTGATTGCATGATGTTCATAATAATAATTATGAAACCACTGGAAAATACAAAATGATTAAACAAAATAAATTCTATTTTTTAAAGTCTTTAACGGGAACCTGATTTTACCAAAGCCTCTTTGCTCCATAACCAAGAACTTTTAACTATAAGACACAAGGAATGATCTCTTTTTCCAACGACATTTCTAGCTAGTAGAAATGACGTTTCATACTTTATTGCATTATAGAAGAATTTTATGTTATTTTAGATTCACATATTTAATTCGGATTGAACTGTATTGGGACGACTTGTGAGTAGGGATGTGCCGACTTTCAATTTATCGAGAAAAATAAAAAATATTTTTGAAAAATCGACTTTTTGATGCCAGTCTTCGAAAAATATAGATCTATAGATATCAGGCTCATGAATAATGGTTCACGGTGAATAGTGATGCAATAAATCGGTATTCACATTTAATTCGCATTTTTGATTTCGTTTTGGTTACTAGTTAGTGCTTATTTTTGTTGCTCTTCATTTTTATTGACCTTAAAGCATAATCTTTGTTAGTATTTTTATAAATTCTGTCATATTCTGATACATAAAAATATTTGTTTTAAGCATGTCATTTTGGAGAATTTTTCTGTTTCCTAACTGAATGATGCTGTAATGGAAAAATAATTGCGCTTATCAGAAGGTTGTGGAATGTCGTTAGTTAAGATGCTAAATATTCATCTTCAGAAAAAACAACAACAAAAAGGTTGATTCAGATTAAATGCACAATTTTATTCTCGGTTCGCATTTTCGCTCTCAAGGGAACTTGCACAGAAAAAAGAGGTGCCGTTATACCTCCACTTCCATTTGGCGGCTGAATCGCTTGCTGAACTCCTTTTAAAATTAGTTTGAATGCCCAATCTACCTTGATTGAACTTCCGATGCTTATAGAATTTTTTATACATATCGCATTTTCAAGGTATATCGGATTCCCGATATTTATCGAACTTTCAATAAATATTGGATTCCCGATATTTATCGAATTTCCGATGCTTATCCAATTTTCGATATATATTGTATTTTGGATGCCTATCGAGTTCTGAGTAATTTCGAGATTTTGATAGATACTTGATCGAATATGCTTGACTACTGAGATTCAGCTCCGACAATCTTTTACAAATATTTTCCGGGGTTTCAAGGAAGTAAGTGGAAAATATGTCCTGTCCTTCATTCCATTTCTTTTTGATTCGCATACTTTCCGATAGCATGCGCGTTTCTAAAAGGGCGTAATTTTTCTTTCTTTATATCTTTAAAAAATTTCTCTTTTCCAATTTCATAATATATATATTTTTTAAACAAAATATTAAAATTTATTTAAGATAAAGATTGTCTCTAATTTATAAATTTTACTAATCTAATTTATTTCGCTTTATCGCTTCGGATTATTTATTGCGCTTTTAAAAATATTTCACATAGTTGAAAAGAGTTTTTCCTTCTTTAATTTCTTTCTTCATGTTAATTTTTATTTTCAATTACACAATACTTTGAATTGATTTAAAAATTCTAATGCATTCAATAAACTTCAGTAGTTTTTTTGCGAAATTATAATTTCTCTCTTTTTAATGTAAAGATATTTAAGTAGAGATTTTTCAATCTGTTTTCTAATTTTTTATGTAATCATTTTTCATATTTCTGTTCATTTTAATTTTTCATATTTTATTTCAATACAAATTTTACAATATCCAAAAATGTTGATAGAATACTTAAAAATAAAGGATAATTATCTAGAATTTTATAATTCAGAAATGCTGCTTTGTACTTGACTGTTGATTACTTTTTCTTTCAATTTACAGGAATGATGATATGAAATGGTATGTTTTTCTTTTATTTCATCGTGGTCAGCAACTTTTCTAAAATGTATAATGTATTACATCATTCGTCGGTAAATTAGTCTCCATAATATTTGTTATTAAGGTTTATCTCATTTAAGAAGTACTATTTTTTGTCTCTTTTTGAATTATGAAATAGCAAATTGAATGATTAGTTTTAGCTATCATTTTTTTTCTCAAATTCATGATGAAGTGACGCCATTCGTTTGTTATCAAACTCTAACAGAGGCAACCTATGAATTTAAAATAAAGTGATGACAAGATTAAACTAGTGTATTGCTATGAGGGATACACAAATGTTTAAAATTTGAAAACATTACCACAATAGGAAGAGAAAATGAAACTTCCAAACATGAAACAAGGAGAAGTGATCATTGTAAACTATAATATTAGAATTTTATTAAATTCCAGCAGTCCTTGTTCTGGGGGAAACGTTATCCTTAAGGGATAATACCAATCTTTTTCTTAAAAAAAGAATTTTAAGATGTAGCGTTTACATGTCACATCACTATACGAACTAATTAGAGAAATAAAACGTTCCTATTTTCAAACTATGAATAAATTTTAAAAACTAAAACTTAAACTATGAGTAAAAGTTTAATTCGTAAAAAATAAAACTTTTCCTAAAAAATGTTTTAATTACGAATTCATGACGTTTTTTAAAATGTATTGTATACTGCTAATATGTATTGGATATTAATATTGGATACAGCGAATGTTAAAATTTAGTTATTTCATTTAATTTTTTAAGAGCTAGTTATGCATACCTTTTACTTAATTTTGCGAATTCTGCTAAAATAGTTTTGCTAACTTCGGTATCATTGAAGAATAAAATATTTAAGATTTCTTGGATAAAAAATATGGATTCTTAAAAATGCGACTTTTATGTTCATAAAAACTTGCAAGTTTTTTTCTTTAATAATATATCTGGTATGAGGGGGATATCAATTCAAGCTAGTAGAGATCAAAAATATTCTTTTCTCCGTTGACTATTTTTTTTATCACAAATATTTGTAAGAAATTTACGTAATAAGAAATGTTCATTTTTTTTTCTGAAACTTTGTTTTATAATAATAGATTCCAAGTTTCGACTGTTGTTGATTGAATAAAATATGTTTATTTGTGATTTTGGCATCTTGCATGCTTCTCGAGCTTTTCTAAAGAATTTGGCATCGTCATTGGAAGTCGAATTCTTCGAATATTTTGAGTGGAAATTATCAATTCCAAAGGCAACTTTTACAGACTTTTCATTTTTAAAAGTCATTACTATATATATTTCACATAAATTTGAATTTGGTTTTTGAGAACTTAAAGATTGGAAAGAAAAAATGCAAGATTACTATCAAAACATTTAAAAGATACGCAGTAAAATACTGTCAACAGAAATTAACTCTTGAACGACAATAAAAATGACGTTTAGGCTTAATAAAGAAATGGAGTAAAGTATTAAGTGTTACAGTATTGTTTAACTTTTCCATTAGGAGTAAGCATTCCATTCACAAAATTGTTAAAAGATTTGGAAGAAAAGCCCACCACAGAGCAAAATCGATTATTTAGTTTGAGAAGACACATTCTAATTAATAGAGTTATAAATAGAACGCATGAAAGGCATACTTGTTTGATCGCTTTCAAGAAGTCAAGAATAAAATTTCTGGACATCTTGTAAAATAGCCTCACAAATAGGGCTGGACGATGATCAAACTTCTTCATCGTGATATGTCGTTCAACAAATGTCAGTATTTCTCGATATATAGTGAAATCATTATTTATTTATAGCTATTGTAAATTTAAAATAGCATATCTTAATATAATGAATAATCAGAAGGACTTCAAATAAAAGAAATTTTCAATTTATATAATAAAAATATTCATTTTCTTTTGAATAAAAATATTTAGAAAATAATTGCGTTATAACTCCTTTAATAAAGTGTGTTAAGGCCAAAACAATGTCTGTTACAATTATAATATGTTACAATTTATAATATTGCGTTCTTTCAAAATTTAAATATTTAAAATTTTACTTTTTTTGCTAAAGCCTAGAAAAACTTCAGTGCCTTTCATTCTTCATTAAAAAAAGATAAATGTCATAATAGTGCCTTTAACAAGTAAAATTAAACACTTTTAATAAACCATACATTCAAAATCTTACTCTTTGAAAAATTAATTTTGTATTCGAATGACATAATTTTTTATTCTTAGTTTAATATTATTATCTAATTTAATTTAAATATGCATTCGAATTTTAACAATAGATATATTGTATAATTAAAATTAATTATTCAGTTTGCTATTTAAAAACTCAAAAAGAGACGAAAAAGTAATATAAAAACATTTTTTTAAATCAATTCCTACTTAGATTAACAAAGAAAAATTTTATTTTAGTTACTTTTTATAAAATAATTAAAATTTTTGTTCTTGTGTTCCGCTTTACGACGGAAGGAGTAGCGCAACTGCTTCTGGGGGAGTGGACCCCTCAGCACGCGAGGACAGAAGTCTGACTTCTAGCTCACACACGTCACAAACCCTTTTTACATGTTGGACTTCACACCCGCATTCATCCCAAGAACGTAATTTAGGTCTAGAACAGAGAACGATCACCTCTGACCCAGTACTCCCAGCGGTATTACTCTCGACATGAAGGACTTTGTGATCACGACAAATTTAATGTCCATCACACAGACGGAGAGTCCTCAACTGGGGGATTCGAGCTCGCAGCCCAAAGTATGCGAATCCAACGCTCTACCAACCAGGATATCCCGACCTAAAAATCGCAACTACTATAAATAATTGATCAAAAAAATATACTAGGATGAATTTCCAACATCAATTGAGGCAACGCAAAGTGTGTGAATTTTCTACGCCAGTTTTGGTAACGCAATACAGAATACAAATGCTTAATTTTCTATAATCTGTATTATTTTAATTAGAATGTACTTTAAATGAATACGAAAAATCGATTAATTAACAATGTTTAGTTTTAAATGCGTCAAACATTAAGAAACTAAACAGAATCGTCCAAAATAATAGGTCGAAAACATTTTAATCCTATCCTTATCAACCTGGGGGAAAAACAAACTGAATTCGTTACTTATCTGGCGGTGGGGAAATGAAGATTTTTGGCGAGAAAGTTTGTTTTTAATTAATAAATAAAAATAATGAAAAAATACTTGGAAAAAACTGTATTAACATCAAATGTTATCCACTTAAAGTTTTAAAAAATTTACTTGAACTTGAGAGGATGAATAAAAAGTATTTTATTAACGACTGAAAATTTGAACAAGTTATTATATATATATATAGGAAGAGTATGAACTAATTGAATTGAAAAATTAGTGATTCTGAAATGAGTGAAACCTTAATAACAAATATTATGGAGAGTAATTTACTGACAAAGGTGACAATACATTAAAATTTTCAGAAAAGATCAAGACCATGAGGAAGCAAAAGAAAAATATACCATTATATATCTTCAATTATGTAAAGTGAATGAAAAATAATCTACACTTAAGTACAAGGCTGTGTTTCTGATTATTAAAATTCTCGCTAACTATCCTTTATTTCTAAGTATTCTATAAAATTTTTTCCGTAATGTGAAATTTAAATTGAAATAAAATATTAAAAACTTAAATGATGTGGAAGATGAAAAAAGGATTACATAAAAAAAATTGAAAAAAATTGAAAATTCTTGACGGAAACATTATTACATTTAAACAGAAAAATAATAATTCTTGAGGCAAATGAACGTAGGAATCTTTAAATCAATTGAAAATGCTAAGCATTGAAAAATAAATTTAAAAACACATGAATAAAAAACACGTGAAAATTTCAAAAAAGTACATCATATAATGTAATCACATAAAGTGGAATACACTGGAGTAACAAAATTTATCCGTTAAAAGCAATCTTTATGTTTAATAAAAAATAATATAATGTAATAAAAATATATTATAAGATTGGGAAATAGCCTTTTTTAAAGATAAAAAGTAAGAAATATGATATACTTTAAGAAACGTAAAATCGCATGCTACCGAAAAGCATGCGGATTAAAAGAAGGAGAGCTTCCATATTTTCCACATAAATGCCAAACAATGCCTTGAAATCCCGAAAAATATTTGTAAGACATTGCCCGGACTGATTCTCAATGATCAAGCAAATTCAATCACTATCAAAATCTCGAAATTACCCAAAATTTGAAAAATTTTGGAAATTGGATTAGCAACGAAAATTCGATAAATATCAGGAATCCGACATACATTGAAAATTCGTATTGGAATTCAATCAAGAATGATCGAGCATTCAAACTACACTAGTGGACAAAATTAAGAGATGGAAGGCGTTTTCTCAAATATCACGAGAAATACTGGATAAATATAAATGGAATTTGTTGTGGATATAAATTATAGTATGACAATAATGCGTACAAAGCAAAATTTAATGAGCCATTCATTGGCAAGAGTTATTGCCAACAGTCCAATGTGGACTGAACTTCATGATGAAAAATGGCAGTGAAAGTGAGGCTTGTATGGTATGTGGTCGCCTCTTGTATGGTGTGTGGTCACCTATTCTGATGTATTCTGATGATGATTAGGTGTGTGCCGAAAGTGGCGTTACACCGGTAAAATACTCATAATTAAAATAAAAATAATATATAGAATTTAAATAGCTGTCAAAGGACTAGCCATTCAAAAAACTTTTATACGCTTAAGTATTAGAAGCTAAAACAACCAAAGATAAAAGGCGAGTGAGAGAAAAAGGGAGCAAACAAAAGAAGAAAAAAGTGGAGACGAAAAGAAGAGTCTGCATAATATTCTACATCCACAGTATCATTCGAGCATAATTAGTAAATAAAAAAAAATTACTTAAAACAGGAAACTAAATTTTGAAAACAGAAAAAACAAATTTAAAAAAAACAAAGAGAAAAATATAAGAAATAAACAAAAGAAAAAAAGTAAATAAACAAAAGAGAAAAATAAGTAAACAAATGGAAAAAATAACAGAAAACATATATATATATATATACAGTGGCTCAGTCTAAGATAGAGTCCAACATTAAGAACAAAGGCCTGATAGAGTTCGTTTTGCCTTTTTCCCCCTTCTTCTTCTTACAATCACTGTATGCTGTTCACTTTTAGCAGTTCTTAACAAAGCAAGACAAATTACTATTCACCCTGGAAAATCCTATTTTCATTACGATATAGAAAATCCAATATATTCTGAGCTTCTAAATTCCATTTATTGTTTGACAGAATTTGGGAAATCTTCAGCTGAGGTTTAATAAATTTTCTCAAATGTTGAAGAATAGGGCAATGGAAAATATAGTGTGGAATGTCATCAAGATCATTGCCACATCTACAGCTACAATTTTTTAAATGGAATCTTTTAAGATAATGTGGGCAAAGTCCATGATTTGTAGTTAATTGGACTAGAAATTTATTGTCAATACATCTATTTCTTTTAACCTCAGAAAAGATATTGAAAGTAAAGCGTCCTTTATCATAATTTTATGAAGACGAGTTTTGATTGTTCTTTCAGATTCTCCAAGATGACAGTCTATTGCAGGTTTAAAAGTAGCTGCTTTGGCAGCCAGGTCAGCTAGTTCGTTGCCTTTGATGCCAATGTGGGCTTTAACCCAGTGTAATGAGATACCGCCATCTACAAGACTTTTGACATCTTCTACTAAATTATTCTCGGGGTGGAATTTTTGAAGAGCCTTTAATACACTAAGGCTGTCCGTGAAAAGATGAAAATGTAAATATGGTTTAGTACGATTTTTCCAGTTTAATGCTTGCCATATAGCAAAAAGTTCTGCTTGAAAAACTGAACAGTGATTTTCAAGCTTATACTGAAACTCTTCAATTTTATCTTTGCCCTCAAAAACACAAAACGCCGCACCAACTTGTTCATTTATTTTTGAGCCATCTGTATAGATAGAGTACCGAGTTGTCACTGTAGAAGCGTCCCACTGTATCTTTTCAATCTTACTGGGGTGAACCCACCTATTTTCATAATGGATCATTTTAGAGCCCTCAATTGTTTTGCCAAAAATATTGATATCTTTATGGTGATTTTTTATAAAATGCCAAGCGGTTTCAATGTCACAAATCAGATCTACTGGTTCAAGTCCACTAATAATTTGTAGACCAACTGTAGATGTTGTGCGAAAAGCGCCCGTTATTGCTAACAGTGCTCTTTACGTTGTACACTGTTGATCTTTTCTCTTTGTCTGTTAGTGCCCTTCCACCAGGCTGCAACTGCGTATACCAAAATCCTTTCCAGTGCTCTTTTATATAAAATTTTGACAATTTTACCAGATATTCCTCTATTGTATTTGGCTACTGTTAGCCTATTTAAAATTTTAGTCATCTTGCTTCCCACATGATTTATATGAGCCATACCATTAAGTCTATCATCAACAATAATCCCAAGAATCTTCATATTTCTTGTAAGCTTGATTGATTTACCTGCAAAAGAACAATACGGGGGGTGTTTATAACGTCCTTTTTTTCCAAAAGGAATCAGCTGCATTTTTTCATGCGCGAAAGTAACCTTAGATTTCTTACTCCAATCATCCAATTTTTCTAATGCCCTGTTAACCCGTTCTTGAATTTTATGCTTGCTAGTAGCTGCTACAAACAGATAAAAATCATCAGCGTACGCAATTATTTTAGTATCTTCTCCAAAATTAATTTGTAGTGCTTCCTTAGCCACTAGAAGCCAATGCAGAGGTCCAGAATTAGAGCCTTGAGGGCATCCAATTGAATACTCTCTGTTAAACCTTTGATCGCCGTAAATCAAAAAGACTTTTCTGTCGTCGAGGAAACTTGAAACCACATTAAAAAGGTCTTGGGGACAATTCAAATTTTTCAAGTTATGTAGCACTAATGGCCACCAAACTCGACTGAAAGCACTTTTCACATCTAAAGAAATTATGACACTGTGTTTTGAGTCATTTCTTGCCTCTGTAATCCAATTTTTAACTTGAATAATTGCTTCAGTTGTACTTTTTCCAGGAATAAATCCATATTGATTTTGATGAAGATGATTATTTTTCAACAAATGATAGAATAATCTCTGTGTAACCAGTTTATCAAATATTTTCTCCAAGGAAATCAAGAAGACAAATAGGTCGAAAAGTTGATGGATCTGTATCTATTTTGTTAAACTTGTTAAACAAAACAACGTGTGCTTCTTTCCATTTTACAGGAAAATATCCATGGTGCAGACATCTATTATAAAGATCAACAAAAATGTTGCTATTACACTTAAATGCTTCTTTAATAATTCCTGCTGAAATACCATCCGGACCTGGAGCTTTTTTGTTATTTAAACTATTAATAGTATATTCCACTTCGAATACGGTAAATGGAGGATCATTTAGAGAATCTGGAGGAATTCGACTGATTTTTCGTACATTTTCATGAAAAAGTGTGGCATCACCATCGTCCGAGGGGAAGTGATATTCAAGTAAAGCATCTATTGCCTCCTTAGGAGATTCGGCTAAATAGCCATCTGCTTTTCTAATTGCACTAAGTTGGAAGGATTTTTTGTCCGGATTTTTAGCCACATCAAAATGAATACCAAACGGCTCACTTGATGTCACATTTTCACACAAATTAGACCAATAATTTGTTTTTGCGTCATTTAAACTCATTTTATACTTCGCCTCTGCTTCTTTAACCAGCATTCGAAGATATTTCTTGTCTCTTATATCTTTGGCCTTAAACAGTTTTCTTTTTGCTCTTCTCACCTCACTTCTGAGAACCTCGAGTTTTCTAGACCACCAATTATGTTTTTTCTTAATGTATTTCTTTAACTTGTTTAATTTACTATTTTTACAGGCAGATATTATAGTTTTTGTTATATTATCAACATAAAAATCAAGGTTTTGTTTTCCTATATTTCGCATCTTTTGGAAGTCTTTGGTAATCAGAGATCTAAATTTTTGTAAATTTAAGTTTTCTATGTAAATTCTCTCATTTTTTTAACATTTTTGGTTGTTCAGTATAAAGTGAAAAGCTTATACTGTTATGGTCGCTGCAAGTTGGTTCTAAATCAATTTTCCATTTAAAAATGTTTTCTGATAATATAGGGTCACTGATGGTAATATCTATCCATGATCTTCCCAACGGACCATCAAAAGTTGGAGGAGAGTTTTCATCATTTAAAACGACAAGTCCTTTTGAAAAAAGAAATTCGAGTAATATACGACCTCTTCAGTCTTCAAAATCACCGCCCCATACTGTACTTTTTGCATTAAAATCTCCTGCAATCAATACTCTGTCATGAGAGTGCTGTAGACAATTTTCCAGTTCAGTTAAAGTAGTTTCAATATCTTCCGAAGGTGGACAGTAAACTGAGATGATCATTAGGGTAGATTTGCGAAAAGGAATAGTAATAGCAATGATATTATTGGAGGAGAACACTTTTATTGCTTGAAGACATTTATTGTAGACTATAATACCTTTCAGATTATCTCGGTCAGAGAAGAAGGTTTTAACATTTGAGGGGAAACCAATTGGTTGGTTATTCTTTTGATAAATTTCTTGAATGCATGCAATACTGATTTCTTGATCTTCTGCTCTTTTATTAAGGTTTTTAGTTGCAGCAATAGCATGATGTAAGTTCAGTTGCACAATTTTAAGTTCAGAAAAAGGTGAATCACACATATTGGACTCTTTTAACTAAATACTCAATTTCTTTCTCTAAAGTTGGGCATTTATTATCATTTGCATTATGCCTTACATCTCTATTAAAACCAAATTTATTATTTGCTTCAACACAATTAATACAATGAGGGGAGTTTTTGCAATTGACATGTTCTTGTCCCTCTTGTCCACATTTAGGACAGGTCTCCATATTGGAACAATAAGTACTTATATGCCCGAATCTGTTACATTTGTAGCATTTAGTAGGTCTTAAAAACTCTCTAAGAGAGAGTCGAGACCACTCCAAGTAATTTTTTTTCTTTTTCATCAAAAGCTTAAATGTTAATGGCTCTGCTTGAATAACCCAGTGACATTTGTTATTGTTTTTACTGTTTAATTTGAAGAGCACCGAAATGTCTTCTTTTTTTTATTTCATTTTGCTTGCATAATTTTTCCAAGAGTTTTTCTTTGGGAATTTCAGTATCAACATCATAAATAATACAGCGGGGATTTTTCATATTGGGTCTTTTAATATCAATTTTTCCATTAAGTTGAGGATTTACCTGAATTTCTTGAAGTATTTTTTCTATGACAGATAAACAGCGCGCATAACGAGTATGCCTGTTGTTAATAAGTGAGTTAAGGAGTGCTTGTGGAAGACCCTCCCACTCTTCCACCAGAGCAGTTTTTAACCCCGGAATGGTTCTTGGTGAGGGTTGGCGTATCGCAATAGTCCTTCCAAGAGTGTCCCAAGCATGTTGAATGGGGTCAAGGTCAGGAGATTTGGCTGGTCAATCCATTCGATGAATATCTTCGCTTTCCAGATACTCCTCAACCAGGACAGCCCTATGTGGCCAGGCATTGTCGTCCATAAAAACGAATTCAGGGTAAACAGAACCCTTGAAAAGAGCACATCGGGTTGTAAGATCTCCTGCCTGTACCTCTGGGCAATCATGGAACCAGTGTCAAACACATGGAGTGGTGTGCGGGTATCTTGCATGATCCCTGTCTAAACCATCAGTCCTTCATCAGCACAATGTTCCTTTTCCATGATGTTACTGGGTTGATATGGGGTCCCAGTCTCCCTCCATATGACTATTCGAATTTTTAGATTTTCCCAAATTTCAATTTTTAGATTTTCCCAAAATATCGATTATTTTCGAGAAATCAAAAATATTCCTAGTCTCCAGTATTCCAATAAATATTCCTAGTCTCCAGTATATGTTCTTGACTCAACAAAGAAAGATTATAAAGGAATTCCTAAATAATATTATACTTTGCAGAAATTCAAGATTTATGTCGTGTATATTTGATTTTATTTTGAATTGTATATTTAAATCATAAGGCAATTTCAAACTATAATCTTTGAAGTATTTAAAATACTGTGCATTTTTCAATCTTTTAAAAAATTTATTATTTAAATTTATGCATACTATTAAAATTTGTTGAGCTTCAAATTTATTTTTAATGCTACAAAAACCTAGATAGTATATCGACCCATCTCAATTAATGCAACCTCAAGGTAACTAAGAATAAATAAATAAATAAAATTGAAGACATCTGATAAACAGAGAAAATTAGTAAACACCTCAGTGAAAAAAAATGCGCATCCCTCCTGATTATAATTAAACTACACTGGTGTGCAAAACTTAAGCAACAATATAAATTTGAAGCAGATAGCCAGGAAACTGCAGAAAAGGAGTTCTTGCGATCACTACAATGAAGACGAGATTCAGGAGAAAGGTCAGGCTCATCCAAATATCAGGAACGAAACTTTACGGGTGACGTGAGCGTATGCAAAATGCGTGCGGTCGGCGCAGCTCAAGACTACAATAAAAGGAAGGACGGAGACACAATTAAACACATTCGCTGCAAATACTAGTCACTTCTTTCGTGAAATAGGGCTAAAAGAAATAGTATAGACGGTTCCTAGCTCCTAGACGGTTTCACATAGAGAAGAAGGATAGGAAAGATGGAGGAGGGGCGTAGTGTGACCAGTGTGGCTGAAGAGTTCGGAATCAACAAAAGTGTCGTTTCGCGCGCTTGGAAAGCCTTCCAAACCACAGGTACAGCTGTTAAAAAGAATGGTGGTGGCCGCCCCTGTGAAACAACTTCTGTGGATGACCAATATATCGTCCTGCAGGCGAAAAGAGCCTGAAACCAGTCAGCAAGTGCTATTGCACAGCAACTGTGTACAGCAAAGGGATGACAAGTATCCCGGTTTACTGTATCCAGACACCTGAGCGTTGTATCCTTTTGAAAATTGACCATCGGCGGCACCATTTAGAGTGGTGCAAGGAGCACAAAACCTGGACATTTCATAAATGGTGTCGTGTCCTCTTTACGGATGGGAGTCGTTTTAATGCTACAAGGGATTCTCGACGCCAATTGTTTTGGAGAGAGGTCGGAACACGGTTTCATCCCAGTAACATCACGGGAAGAGGCTATTACGGTGGTAATGGAGTTGTCGTCTGGGGAGGTATTATGCTGAACGTGAGAACTGAGCTCGACACCACGTTTTCGACACAGGTTCTGTAACAGGATATCGCTATTGTAAGGAGGTGATCCTTCCCCATGTGCGTCTATTCCGAGGTAGCATTGGAGCAGATTTCGTTTTTATGGATGATAATGCACGGCCACATCGGACCCCTGTTGTTCAGTAACTACTGGAAAGTGAAGATATCACTCGAATGGATTGGTCAGCGTGCTCCCTTGGATTGAATTCCATAGAGCATGTGTGGGATGCTTTGGGAAGACGCCTTGAGGCACGATTACATCCTTCGTAGAACACGCAACAACTGAAACCAATGCTGATTGAGGAATGGGCATTCTTACCTCCTGAACTGTTGGACATTCTAGTGCTGAGTATGGGGAGATGGTGCGAAGCAACCATTGCAGTAAGGGGAGGGCATATTCAATTCTAAGTAACATCTGCTTATTGTTCTTCCTCCTGGACAGACAATCATGTGTAACGATACTATGAGTTTAACAAATCCTTTTTTAGTTTTATTTCATTATTGTATGCATTGTATTCATTTTTGCGCAACTATGCTTTAAGTACAAAATGCTGTCTTTCATCTCTGAATTTCATGTCTCTCAGAAGATTTCTCGTGGAGTTAGGGAAAAAAACACCTGTTGCTTAATTTTTTCACAATTAAAACAAATTAATTGTATAATTTTCATTAACAATATATATGCAATATATATATAAGTGCGAAAAAAAACTTGTTCATCTATCTAGTATCGTGTAGAGCCACCATGAGCCCGCAGAAGTGTCGAAGCGGAGCATGGACTCAACAAATTTGTGAAGATTTTCTGTATACAGTTCACACCACGATTCTTGCAGGGCAGTCCACAAAACCGTGGAAATGAGATGTGGTGGAAATCTCCTTAGAACGGTACATTGCAAAACATCCCAAATATGGTCGATAATGTTGATGTCAGGAGAATTAGGGGGCCAAGAGAGGGAAAGAAATTAAGAAGAATGCTCCTCAAGCTCTTCGATAGCTATTGTAGACCTGTGGTGAATTATCCCGTTGAAATCGTCCACGTCTGGCAGAATATACACAGGACATGAATGCATGCAGAGAGTCAGAAAAGATGTTAGAGCCCCAATGATCAGCCATGACTGAGTCTAGACACACCAACGGTCTGATTTTTTATCACCTGCGCAGGACTCCTACCTTCACAGAGCCTCCACCAACTTGGACAGTTCCTTCTAAGTTTGAGAAATCCATAGATTCATGGAGTTTTCTCCTCACCTGTATACAGGCACCCACACGATACACTTGGAAACGCTTCATTGGCCAGACAATGTTTTCCAATCATTAAGATTCCATTGGGGGTTTTGGATTGCCCAGGTAAGCTTTGTGTCACCAATGATGCATGAGATGTTTTGCGGCTGCGAAAGGCCTTATCTATCAGGTTACGTTGCACAGTGCGTACACTGACACTTGCTGATTTACTTGGATTCAAATCCGCAGCCATTTGAGGAAATGTTGAACATCTATCTCATTTAACGATTCGTTTCAGGAGTCGAAGTTCCCTTTCTCTCGAAGGCTTTTTCAAGCCACACCACTGTTGGAGATTTTAAGTTTTACCAGAAACCTGGTATTCGCCGTTCCTTATAAAGGGTCTTCCGAAAAAATCCGGATTTCATCTCTACTTTGGAAATGCTGTGGTTCTTCTCTCGTGCGCTGTCAATTAGTCACCGTTAAAAATTGCTTAACTCTTGATAACCTGCCATTATAACGGCTGGAATCTATGCAGTAATCTCCTGAGGCACCTGTTGTCCTATATACGCACTGTCGACAGCATCACGTAACGCTGATTGGTTGAATTCCTTCATTATTTGTATACGACATTCTATACCAGTTTTTCTGACTCTTCAGAGTTTCCAATGGTTTCCAGAGATTCCATTCCAATTTTTTTCCATTTCCAAATGTTTTACATGATATTTGTGAATCTTACGTTTATTAGTAACAGTTCCAAGTGTTTATCTGAAATCATAAATATACTGATATTTCATTTAAGTGAAATCGCAACCATATTGATATTTTATTAAATAAGGTAATATTTCATTACTAATTTGTTGAATCAAATTTTACAAAAGTTCAGAATAACATAATCAAGTATATCACTGACTATAATCACCAAATGAAGTTCATCAGCTCGGCCATATTTACAGAAAAATAGCTGGAAAGCATCTAAAATTTTAATTTATTATTATTATTGATGTTTCATTTAGGTGAAATCATAATTGTTGTTAAGTTTTTAGTGTAGCGGGTTCGGGTTGAAGGAATTTACTTGAGGATAGCACAAAAAATTTATTTACAGCTATTTGCAGATATTTACAGGATGACTTGATAAAGTAAAATTTCAGATAAACACAATCCAGCAGTCAACAGTCACTAAAAGCGTAAATGCAAGCCTTACGCACAATAAACACAGACTGCAAAACAGCTATCGTATAGCACAGCAAACAGTAAATCACAGCGAGCTCAATAACACAAAGTTAACAGCAAACGTAAACACAGCTCACTTATAACAAACGAGAAAAGTAATCCGCTAGTCCAGCGATACGCTTCCTTTCTGCGAGGAATTCTCAACTAACTCACACCACCTCCATCTTACGGCAACCCGTCCCTTATATAGCCGGGCGAGCGTCACGCGAAGCAACGCGGCGCACCCAGAACTGTCTCAGGGCTACCAGAATATTCCCATCGCCACATCAACTTGGCTGGTGCGAAGCTCCTAGTGAAGCGTCACAATGTTTTCTACTTCGGAGCGCGTCCGCCCGCTTGTAACATTATATTGCTATATTAATAGTTTCACACTTTATTTCTAATTTAATAATTCAGTTGAGTGCAATTCCATAATACTGTAAGCACGCGTACTATAAGCTATTGTCACCAAGTAAAGTTCATGGGCTGAACAGAAAAATGATCTATGCATTAAGTTTGTAACATTTCGTTATTACTGTTCATTATTTCGGTTCGCAGTATATATTTGCAAATATAACTGTTCATCTTTTTATATTTCTAATATCCTTGTTCAAAATGATTTTCGTATTACCATAGAGGTTATGGAAACTTGGGTATCGCGTTCAATATTAATTTAAGTTTCAATTTCTTACTTAGTCAACACTCTATTGTATGGTTATATATCAAATGGCCAGACAAACTTCCACGTCTTGCTTTGGAAGGAAATTTGCAATGATGTCTCTTAATCTAATTTAAATCTTATATAATTTCCTAATTTTTATTTTAATTTAACCCATATTAACTTCATGTTCTCTTATTTTCAGATCCAATTTCTATTTTTTAATTAATTCTGCAC
Source organism: Argiope argentata (assembly GCA_026289955.1). Taxonomy (NCBI): domain Eukaryota; kingdom Metazoa; phylum Arthropoda; class Arachnida; order Araneae; family Araneidae; genus Argiope; species Argiope argentata. Next base: position 1,820,221 of record JAOUZG010041418.1, on the reverse strand, counting down.
GCTTTCTGTAAAACTGAAAAACATTCAATAGATTCTCATGTACTGAGAGAAGGGATAAAAATCCCTAAAGTGTATAACATTCTTTTAGAAATTCTAAATTTCCTTTTCCTAAGACCACATATGCCAAACATATATTTGGACGACCGGAGGTTTATAAATTATGCCCCCGGTCGTCCACGCAAATGCTAAAATATGTTTAAAAATGCAAAGACACACACACATGTATATATGTTGTAAGTGCCCTGAAATCACATGAAAAAAGTTCTTATTCCATAACGTCAAAAAAATCAAGAAACATTTACTTCCAACCTGCCTGAAAATTAAATTAGTGAAGCCAATTTAATTTACATAGATTTAATTTACACATTTTCTTGACGTTAGAAGCATCAAGAAAATGTGGGATTAATTCAAAGAAATGGGAAGATTCCCAATGAGTCTGTCTTTTAATCGGATTTTTTTCACGTTTTATGATTGACTCCAAATAAAAAATAAACGAAATTTTTTAATACACAATCTAATTCCTAGTGCGGGAAAAAAGAATGCTGCATTATTTAAGAAAGAGATTTTTTTTTTTTTTTAGTTCTAAGGTCAATTTATAATTAAAGGCTTTTCCCCCCTTTTTTGCGTATTATTTGATTTGATATTTTCTGATGATCTCACCAGGAAATTTCATGAATCCTGTTTTTGTCTTGCGAAAGTTTAATTTTCAATTTTATCACATAATTAGAGGTTTATTTTCTTTCTCGAATTTATAATTTATGGCGGATTAATGGTTTTATTTTGACGCTTTTCAGAGATAAGTATGTTAGGGAATGAAATGCCCGTAAACAATCATCATAAGAGACTCTTTGAATACAATCAACATAACATCAAAAGCTTGCATCCGCTGCAATTTTTAACTTCCAGTACTTGCTTCGACATGAAAGGCTTTTCACTTTTCTTATTAAATGAGAATAAATAAATCTCACTTTTGGATTATCAAGCTACCGATTTTTGATTGACATTCTAAATGGACTGGAGTACGAAGTTGATCTGAAAATTGTTTGTCCTTCCTTATTGCTTTCTCGTGTGCGAAGTGCTGAAATAGAAGTCATCCAGAAATTTGACATCTGTATTTTGATGATCTTCGCATTGTCTTCTCTGAGCTGGAAAAAATATTTTTGGGAACTATATCTGTCTCTCTTATCAACGAGCACGAGGCCTCAGAAATTGAAGGAAGATGAAATTCGGTATTTTTCTTCACACCAAAAAAAAAATTTTTTTTTTGATCAAAGGGGAAATCTGTCTGCCTGGGTTACTAGGAACACAAAAATAAAACTTTCTATGTGAGTAAAATTCGTTACAAAGATTTACTGTAATTATAAGCCGATCTTCAATTTTTGACCAAATCCATTTTTCTTTTGATTGCTGACTTATTTTTCATAAGTCTGAAAAGCAGTTCAACTTGCTATTTCGAGTTAACATTAAAATTCTCGATCTATGGTCCTTTTCAAGGAAATGATACGGTACAAAGTAAGAGAGCGATTTTCTTCATTATGTGGCGAATTTTAAAATAAGTCGTCCGATATTACAAAATAAATAAAGCATTCACTTCAAGAACGCAATCAAAGTTGATTTCTAACGAATGGCATAATCTTCGTATAAGCAGTGATTGATTGTTTTAGAACTTCACACTGGTGCCATTCTCCAAATCTTCACAGCAGTCTATTGAGATATATTTGATCCTGAATAATTTTAATGTGGACTGCATGCTTGGTGGATCATACGAGGTCTCGAGCTTACGATGCCTCTTTTACAAGGATTCTATTTCATTTACGTGAAAAATTTTTAATCTTTATTAAAGCATAATTACTTATTTGAACAAATGGTTAATATTTGCTTTTGAATTGGCTATAAAATATGAAGGTTAATAATATATTTTTTCATTAATTTGCTTTCAAAAGAATAAGAATTCTATTGCAATAAAATATTAGAAAACAAATGAATACATTTCTTCTTCACTTATAATAAAGTACGATGTGTGTGTGTGTGTGTTGGCGCTGTACAGGCCAGACTGTTCGACCTACAGCTACAAAATTTGGTATATGTATACCTTGGGTGCCGGGAATATGCATCTCGGAGCCCTTTTTTTGAATTTTAATTAA
>JAOUZG010041418.1:1780777-1808077 GCA_026289955.1 Argiope argentata | reverse complement strand
CCACTCCTCCAGAAGAGCTCTTTACAGTTCTTGGAGAGTTTGTGGGAGTGGTAGACGTCCAGAAATTCGTTTGCCTAAAATGTCTCAAACATGCTCGATCGGGTTCATGTCTAGAGAAAGCGCTGACCAATTCATTCGTAAGATTTCATCCTCCAAAAGAAAATCATTTACCAAGTTAGCACGATGTGGCCTACAATTGTCGTCCGTTAAAATGAAGTTATCCCCAATTGCTGTAGCGTAAGGGACTACAATATTTCTCAGGATCTCATCCCTATAGGCTATTAATGATGGGCAGAGGTTTTTTGTTCCATTTCTTCAGAAAAAGTTCTTGGACAGCTTGTGGGAGTGGTAAGTGTCCAGCAATTCGTCTGCCTATAATGTTCCAAACATGTTCGATTCGGTTCAGGTCCAGAGAACGTATGATTCGTATGATTTCGTAAAATTTCTTCATCCGAAAGGAAGCACGATGTAGCCTGCAGTTGTCGTTCATTAACATGAAATCATCTCCAATTGTTGAAGCGTAAGGGACTACAATAGATCTCAGAATCTCATCCCTATATCGGCGATTAGTCAGATCTCCATTTCGAATGATATGAAGATCGGTGCAACCAACAATGGAGATGACAGCATAGACCATCCCTCCCTCTCCGCCAAACCTTACACTTCCGTGCACGAACGTAGGATTGTTTCTAGCGGCACGTTCTCTCCAGATGAAAATACGCCTGTTATCAGGATGAACAGAAAACTGGAACTCGTCTAAGAAAGGAATATTGCACCATTCATTTCTCCTCTAGTTCACATACTCTGTTGCCCAATCCCTGTGAGCACGAATCTGCCCTGCTGACACACGCCATTGATTGGAAATTCGCGGGATGAAGATTCACAGCTTGAAGACGGTTTTGGACAGTTTGTGTCCAAAACTCTCGAGCCAATAGCCGAGAGAAGGTGTTGCTGAAGAAGAAGTAGCATTCATATTTAAGGGTCTCCTCATATTCGGCCTGCATTTCCACTCTCCAAAAAAAAGTTCCAGATCCTAGCAATCACTCTTTATGAAACTCCAATAACTTCTGCTACCGCGTGTTTTTTAGCCCCCTGTAACTGGCCAACAACTGTCCAAGCTTCTGATTATACATTGCACTCATCGAAATACAGCGTTCACTGAATTTCGATAATTCCTTTCCTCTTTATCTTACCTTAAGTTGAAAGCCAAATCAAATTCGCTGCCACTAAAGCGTATTTTTCGACGTCAAAATCAAAATTTGCATACTGAAAAGTTTGAAAACAAGAAAAATTTGCATTTGTGACTCTCTTCTTCCATTTTATGCAAAAAAAATTGCTTATATCGTTATTTTATAGAATACTCATAATATCATTTTAAATTATTTTGAGCAGTCTAATAAATAGTATGGAATACTGGAATAATTTTTTTAATTTCTTTTCTGCAGTATCTGTTAAAATATTTACATTTCCCTGGTATTCGATTACCAGGAAGCTACAGTATACTAAATAAGGGCATTCTCTTCCAATCAGTGGATTGGATAGAATACGTACAGTTGAATTCCGTATTATTGGACTAGATATTTCAAATGAAGGCAGGCAGCATTGTTCTGTTCCCTCCTAAATGTCGTTGAATTGGCAGCCCAAAGACAAATTCAATCTTTCAAAACTATCTCTGCAGCTGCAGTTACATCATCTGCATTAGGATTTGATCTCTATCCCATTAGAATCTCTAAGCATATAAATGCATAATTATAAATATGAAGAAGAGAAATATTAAAAAATTAGGAATTTGAGACACAAAAGTGGGACGAAAGGGGACATTTGGATTAAAAATGACTAAGACTTTATATAAAATCAAAGTTTTGCTTTTAAAAATACTAAAATTATCTTTTTAAAGGAATTCCTATGTTTTTTATACAAACTAACAATTTGCAATGATTAAAAGAGTAAATTTGTTTTTGTAAGTCAAGCATATTTAAAGTTCCATAGCGTGATATACACCCCTTCATTTGAAGAAAAAATTATCATTTGAAAGGGTTTAGATAGTTAAAGTTTTTCCTTTATTCATTACTTGCCGCCTTTGGCGACTAGTCGGTTCGCCAATATTAATGCCGACTAAAGGGTTAAATCATTTTTTTATATAACTTGGTCTCATAATAAGTTTTTCAGCAAAATATTTTTAAGCTTCAAATTTCGATAGTTGTATAATTCACTTATACTATTATGTAGGCCTTAAGCAGTCCTATCGTTGAACTCCGCATCGCTCTCTGATTTTCTATCAGTGCACGTAAAATTCACTTTTAAATTAAATTGAAAATGATGAAACTTCAATTAATATAAAGACCTCTTTACTCAATCTAAGCATGTCTTTAAATAAAACTAAGAACTGAAAGCAGAATAGTCCGACAATGAAGTTTTATGTTCAATACAGAAATTGAAACATTATAAATTTTTTTTATAATTTATAAGATCTCAAGGAATTATTCAGCAAACATTTCACAGGTTAATTGAAACCTTCAGTTTTTAATTTTATTTTTAGATGTATATAAATGCTCTCAATAATTTTTTTAAGTTTATAAATATATTTCCAAAAATTATGGTTTAAATTCCTTTGGTCTTATAGATTCATATTTGTAAAATATTCTTAATATTTCAGCTTCTAAATAAATAAATAAGCATTTCTATCTTCTTCAAATCTGGCTGATTTATTCAGTTCAGAATATTGCAAGTTTAGAACAATCCTCATTATTATAATCTAGACCAATTATTCTAGAGTAACTCTGATTGGCTTCTTTGATATCTTGATAAAGTGATCTAACATCGCCAGTTTATATCGAATAGTTATGTTGAAATTTTCATAGATCGATCAGCTTCGATGATTAATTTAGTTGATTGGAATGCCACTTTTTTATTTAAGGACTTATTGTCTCAAGAATATTTTGTTAATATGATTCACAGAGCAGATGATGTATGTAAAAATTTAATTCATCAGCATTTTTTCTCTCAAACTACTAATTATATATTTCACTTTGACAATTTGTTAAGAGAGTGTGTCCCTCCCAAAAAAATTAAGAAATTAGATATTGAGCTCCGATTACAGAAGATGCCTTGTAAATGTTAAGTCATATTTGCCTTAAATAAAATTGTTTAATTGGATTAGTAATATATGTATAGTAAAATATCATAGAAAACGTTTCCATCCATTTATTTTCCAAAAATATCATGTTTCATATTTGTCTCATTTTATACAGACACGTGCCGAAAATGACATTTTTATATGTTTAATTTGGAATGATAGTTGATTTATTTTTTCTCGTGAGAGAACATGATATTGTTTTGGTAGAAAGTTTTGATGTCTCCGAAATATGAGGGTAAAAATAGTTTTATATGCTTTTACAAATTTTGCATTGTTAATTATTACGTATGCTTGTTTGAAAGAAGATGCGTTTTCAAATAGCTGACCTACTTTTACCAGTACAGCTTTAATATTACGTTACTTCGTTGAAAGAATATGCGTTTTTATTTCGCATGATTCATTAAAATGCGAAGATAAATTACAATCAAGAAGGCGAACTCTTTGATTTGCACAAAATATATTCTTCACATAAGTAAAAGTAACAATTCAAAACATGTCTTATTGTTTTAAAAATTAAAAAAAAGAATGCAAAAATATTTTACTACTACTGATTATCAATTGCTTTTTGTTCGTCGTTTCTTTGAAATGACGTCATTTTCAAAGTTCGTTTAAAATATCTTGCTTTTAAATAATTAATCTCACTCTCAGAAGATTATCGTTTGGTGCTTTTCTAAAAATTCTTTTTCAGTTTTAACTGTCGCACTTTTGTAATATATTTTTACTTTGTATTTTTATTTACTTTAGATCTTTAATGGAATTGTTCATTTTGATATTGCAAACGATCAAGAAAAATTTTCTCTTGCATTTACGGTTTAAAAATATCACAATTTCGATTTGTTTCATTTCATATAATCACGTAATGAAAATTGTTTTTTTCTGTTTTATTTTTGGTAGAAATTAACTTTTTTTTTAAAATCAGAACTTCTGTAAATGTGATGGCAACATTTTATTAAAAGCTGATTTTTTTTTTTTTTTTTTTGAGATCCTCGAGAAGATTAAATTTTATTTATTTATTTATTTGCGAAATAAATTGTTGAAAAAAAAACCCGATTAAATTAAAAGTTTAAAAATTCATTAAAAATAGAGTTTTAATTTATAGATCAAAACATTTGTATGATTGAAATACTAATTTTTTGAGCTTTAACGTGATGCAAAAATAAATCTTGTGCTGTAATATTTTCAGAAGTTATAGCGAAAAAACATTAAAATTTGACTTTTTTTTTAATTAATTAAAATTCAAAAAAGGGGCTCCGAGGTGCATATTCCCGGCACCCAAGGTATACATATACCAAATTTGGTAGCTGTAGGTTGAACGATCTGGCCTGTACAGCGCCAACACACACACACACACACACACACACACACACACACGCACACACACACACACACACACACGCGCGCACATTCGGCTTTATTATAAGTAAAGATTACCATTATTAAGACAAATTTGAGAAATATAAAGTACGCAATTTAATTTAGACTAATTAAAAGTTTTCTGAAACTTCTTTACTGGCGTTTCAATGTCAATGCAAGAATTAATAATATCAAATAGAAATTATTAATATGAATTGTGTTAACTTGTAAGTACTAAATTATATTGAAAAAAATAAAAACATCTCTTTATTTTTCTCAAAAAAAAAACTTCAAATAGATGTTGCCACTAAAATATTATATGTAAATTGGCTCTTTCCCACCCTGATTAAGCTCGAGGGGAATGGCCAGAGAGACCGGGCGATCTACATTTCGACTATTAACTTTCAGTTCGCGGGATCGTATTGCCCCATCGCCTCTCTGATTTAGGTTCATCACTTAGTCCTTCTTCCACTTGTGCAGTTATCGAATGACTTCTTACATGAGTACAATATCGCCAACTCGAATGTTAACGGGGCTATCCTGGCTTCGAACTTGGTGAAAAGATAGCAGTTAAAGTAAATATTCCTTACACATTTTTTTCAAAAACAGTCAAGTACAAGCAGTGGAGGCAGGGAACAAACTTTCCTCGTCTAAAAGTGTTCGTCTGAATACCTTTCACAGACATTTTTTGGCAATTCCTATCAGGCGTTTCTACCAGCATCTCCACCAAGCCTCCAGTAAGACGATAAATTTCCAAATTACACCATTTTGGTTGAAACATTGTTGAAAGTTAGCTTATGACAGAGTTTTCTATAGAAGGATTAGTTCCTTGTTTGCAGCATGAAAGGTGGTGGTATTGTAGAATCAGATTGTGCCTGGAATTCCTCTTCTGCCAACGGATAGTTGCAGCGCGAAGAGAAATTTGTCAGAGGCAAGATTTGACACTAGTTTAATGTGAGATGCAAGCGTTGTTCTACAAGTAAAAAAGACTATGTAGGTTGTGCCTTTCGTGTCAAAAAGCGGATATTCACAGGTCCAGTAGAATCAATTGTTATGTTAGTAAATGGAGCACACTACACAACTCTCTTTCAGAAGGTAGATGAGCTTTAGTTTGTCTTCCGCAAACAGTTTGCAAATATCCTTGAACAGCTTGCAAGGCAGATATTTATAAAGATCTTGATTTGTAGCTTAATATCCGTTTAAAACCCAGAATGTAGAACGTAACTCAGAAAGGATTATGCCTACACCTAAATGAAAGAAATGTATGTAGGTATGCTGGATCAAAAGTTGGACAAAAGAGTGTTTTTGCTCAGTAATAAAAGGTGTTGACTATTGTTGAGTATCAGAAGGAATGTCAGAAAATTGTTGTAGGATTAGTCAGAAAATTATAGAAGATTTTGAGAAAGGAATTGAAACAGGAAATTATTGATTGTTTTTGGCAAAGAGTGTCCAGCCTGGAAGATTGATCCTATACAGTTGGATATAGTATTCCTTAGCTTACAATTCAATTCATATTACTCGGGTGTACTTGGGGTTTTCAAATGCTATAGGGTTGAATTTATATTTGCTCAAGATGCTTGATATCTGAACTTATCTTCGATTACGGCTATCACTTGCTGAAGATTCGAATTCTTGAAGGTCCTAAAGTCAGGTGGAAATGACTGGAAGTTTTAAATTGTTTACAAGATCAGAAGATACGAAACTTGATTAACTTCCAACATCCATAAAGCTACGTGTAAGTTTTATAATCTCAGTTGGAAACATTATGAAAACTCTTCTAGTTTGCAAATGAACAAAATTGGAGGTGAGTATATCAGTTTTGTTTGTAGATGTAGTTGCAGACTACTCCTTAATTGGAGTTTTACTTATCGATAAATGGTGTTTTTTCTTGCATTTGGAACATTGGTATTTCTCTTTACCATAGAAATTCTTGTAAGCGTACCATGGTTAGTTCTCAGGAAACATCTGTTGATAGCTTTTAATTTCTGTATGCATATGTGTATCTCCATCACAGGGTTTCACTGTTGAGGTTAATGTCCGGGAGTTTCGCAGAAATTACAGAAAGGTAAATCCAGATGAGTCAGGGAGGGAGGCAGAGATTTGCCGACGGGGGCGGCTAAACGAATCTGACAGGGTAGCAAGCACAACTTCTCTAATTTAGCTTCAAAATAACTCATAATAGCTTATTTTTACATTAAATTAAATTGAATTAAGTATTATTTGGCTTTTTTTTATCCGGATACTAACCCCTTCTTTCATTATTAAAAATTTACAAAATTGTTTGCAAAATTTTTTTATTTAAAGTTCTATATATAAACATTCTAAATATTTTTATAATTCTAAGGTTGTTTGAAAAGTTTCCTTAGGGAAACCATTAAAAGATTGTCAATATATGAGTCTATTTTTTCATGAGACTCTTGATATTTACGCGATCTGAGATCCAATTTTTAAAAAAATATAGTAACATTGCATTCTAAATTGTATTATATAGATAGAAACACAAATTGAGTCTGATTGCCCTATTATGTTAAATGATCAAATGCCACATTTCCCATGTATTTATTTTTCATAGATATAGCTATCTTCCAAGCAAATGACTCTTTAACAACGAAAACATTCGACATAGCTCGAGTTGAGACTAATTATTCAAATCTTAGCGGTCTGCCAATTCTATCAAATTCTCACGGAAGCAAACCGACTGAAATAGTGACTATAATTTCTTATCTATTAATATAAAATGCTTACGTGGATGAAAAATAAGATCGAAGTTGTTACTCGTCGTTTTGTAACACCTCCAAATGAGAAAGGTTTCACTTTATTATTAATTTATTTTTCCATTGCTAACGAGGTTAGGCTTAACATGTTTTTGAACGATTATTTCTAAAGATTATGTTTATTTTCTTAGAGTTTGACGCATTTAAAATCAAACTTTGTTAATTAATGGGTCTTCTGGATTAAAACAATTTAAAATGAATTAAAATAACATAATTAAATTAATTAAAATAAAACAGAATAAACAAAATTGAAAATTTCTAATCTGCTTTGCGTTACACCAACTGGCTTAGAAAACCACACATGCGCTGTGTGTTCTGATTATTGGCAACTGTATTTATAAAACGTTTATGTGGACGCAAAATCGGGCCTAATTTGCTAATCGCCGTTTTACAACACTTCGGTCTCTCCAGGGAGCATAAGCTTGCGGTTTGATAAAATTCTAAGCTAACTCTATTCTTGCATCAGTTTAAAAAAAATTAAGCAAAAAAATTTACAGTCAAAAAACGGACAAATTTTTTACCATAGATTTATGCTGTGCTGTATCGATTTTAAATAAAAATCGTCGAAAAAGAGAAAACAGGTAAATGAAAATGCACAAGAATCCCTCATAAGAAGATGAACAAGATAGGGTTAAATGTTTATGTGTACGGAGCTAAGTTTCCGAACTACAGGAGCATAGCTTTAGGACCAGGGAAGGACTCTTTTTTTTTGCAGGAATGTTACTGAGAAAAAGAAGCAAATTCAAATCAGAAATTCTCGAAATGTTGTCATCTATATTAATAAAAATGGAACTCGAAATGCGTTGCTAAGCGCAAAACTAGAGAACGGCTCGACCGATTCGGCTAATTTTTTTTAATATTTTGGTTAAGACACGAGGATGGTTCTTATGGAGAGAAAAAATGAAAAAACTGCGAGGAAAATAATTAAAACGACACTTTTCTTACTTTCCCGCCAAAAATCTTCATTTCTTTCCCCCCCACACCAATTGAGCAAGATAGCAGGAAGTAATAAATTATGATTTGTTTAGAAAGAAATACGCGAAGTCAGTTGTTTTTCATTTATAGATAACGGGATGTTTAAAAAAGATATAAAATAGTTGCTTTTATTATTAGTCTGTATGAATATTTAATCTACGCCTGCTCAAAATAAAATCTGGGCAGGGAAGGAAAAAAAAGAAAACAAGGGGAAAAAAAGAGTTTGTAGAAACAAAAGTAGTGAAGAAAAAAAAAGGATAGAAAAAAGAAAAGAAAAGAAGGGTGTGGGTGTTTCACCATTATTTCCTCTGTGCGCGGCATCTTCCGAGCTGTTTTTAAACTTTCGCATCTCTTGAAAACCAATTTTGTCTTTATTTGTTTAGTGTGTTTAAATTTATGAAAATTTGAATCTCATTATTCTATAAAAACGTGGAATTTTAAACCTTTCCCTCTACCATTTAAGCAAAATATCAATTCCGGGACAATCATTGTATGGATAGAAAGAGAAAGATGAGTAGTACAATGAACAGAACATCTGAAGAAAATAATACTATAAATGAATTATATGATTATCAAAATTCGTTTGGTTTAAAAATATTTTGTTGAAAAACCTATTATGAGACACAACTACATAAAATATTATATGGAAATTTCAGCGAGCATTAATACTGTCGAACCGACTGGTCGCCAAAGGCGGCTAGTGATAAAAAATGATTTGGAACACCTGTTGAATCCACCGAAAATATTGAAAGGCTTGCTGATCAGTGATTCAATCGAAGTAAGAAACTATCGGAAGAGTTCTGCTTTAGCTTTTGCTTCCACCGGGGCCCAAATTAAAAATCCTCTTGGAACAGGGTCGTATTGCTATAGTATTCATGATCAGATGTACGACATGGTTTCTCCTTGCCTCCATGAGGGCTCAAATTAATCCTCCTCTTGGAATAGGGTCATATATATTTCTAAAGGATACTTGGTCAGATACAGCGCATGGTTTCTTCTATATACAGTGGTCATAACAAACAAGGTTATGGTCAGTTACATGTGTTTGATACCAGTGAAGCCACTGATGGAGATTAATGAAGGAGGCTTACTCTTTGCGATGGAAAGATTGAATTCTACGTTCAGAGTACTCAATCCGTTCATCGATTGTTACCAACAAATGCATTGTATAAATCCATCTACAAATATCAGGATGGTTTTCATGGAGACTAGAAATTTAGATATAAGTACATATAACCAACCTATTACAAAAATAGAAATTGCAGCTATATTTGTTGGAGTTAATGGCGGACCACCTGCTAATCGAGGCACCTGTATTTACCCTGTGGGTGGTAGCTGCAAAAGCATTTCTTTATTCAGTCAATGTTGGGATTCCGGGTCTATCCGTTGTTGTTTCCAAGAAGAGTTTCAATTTTCGAGTGTACTTTTTCCTTACATTTTTCAGGGGGGGGTCTTGTAAATATCAATATTTTTTCTGTTTTGGTGGTATTGCTCCCAAGTGTAAAAAATTGTAAGAAAAGCTAGATTTTTTAAAATTTTTTGTTTATTTGAGGGATGTATATAGTTATTTAAATGAAAGATTATTTGTCTTTACAAAGAACTTTGATGCAGTTTATTTCTGCTTTACATTTTTTGTTTCTTTCATCGTTTTATCATATTTTGTAATAAATTGAATCTGAATATATTCCTCGCTAGACTAAAGTGATTTAGTAGATGGAGACCGAGCAAAATGATCCAAGAGGAAATTCATTAGCGGGGGTTGGAGAGCAGAACCGAGAAGGGGGTGGAGCTCCCTAGCAAATATTAATTGTGGGTCTATCAGCTTTAGTTATATTTTATTTATTTCATTACAAATATTTAAAGCTTATGATGAAAAGATGATTTGGACTTAGTAGTAGAAATTCTTAAATGTTGTTGTGGAAAAAGCAACAGCGATAAGGAAGCTTCTTCTGTTGCAGTTATCTGTGAAACCTCGTGGTAAAAAAGACCCCAAAGGAAAAGGGGAGAATCACCTCGTAATTGTCGTTTGGACTAAAAATTTGCCGCGATCTGAAAACCAACATAATCAACAAAAGATACAACAAAATAAAACAACAATCAAAAAAATAAAATTTGCTCAGATTTTATTTTGTTGACTGTAATAAAACAGTAGAATGGGAGCTAAAAAATTAGAAAGTGGAAATCCTAATATATATAAAATAGAAAATATCTAAAATAAAAATATTATTTTTTGAAATTTTTCAGAACGTCCGCTTCATGGGGAAAAATAGCCCACTTGATAAGTAGGAAAAGCACTAAGAAGAAGACCAGCTCATCATCTGAAACAAAATCATTGGTATGATAGATAGTACATATTAAAGAGGAACCTATATGATTATCCACTTGAAAATTTGTAACTGACTTTAAAAGAAGAAAAACGAATATCAATTTTCTAAAAAACTGAAAGAGGAATTTATACCTCGAAAATCATTAGGGCAACTTTAAAGTTAAACGTAAAAGGATTATTTTGCCATGAAAGATTTAGAATTTCTCCAGAAAATATTTTAAGCACTTTAACCATGTTGTATAACGTAAAAAGTTTTGCTTAGTGAATGACCATTTAATTATATGCTCTTTTGCTGTTGCACTATACATTGATTCCATTCGTGTGAAAAAATAACAACTGTCTGCTTCATGTACCCAAATCTAACACAAATGTATTCTTTTAGCTTTCATATTATATGATGAAAATCTTCATAACGACTTTTGGGGATATTGAGGTACTCCAATCAGAATCTGTGAAATAAATTATCAAGTGTAGCAGTTAAATTATTACTCTTACTTCTCTTTTGAATGCTAGATGGCGATGCGTGATTAAGCACGCATCGCCATCTTATATAGTTTATTTTATTGGGGGTATAAGAAAAAAGAGATGACTCTGTTCTGTTAAATTGTGAGCGTACATTTCTTCTCTTGTCTTGTCGTGTCTATGTTTAGTGTGTGAGTGTGGTTATTAAAAAATAAATTCCTGAAAAATGCGTTCTGTTACTTCCTGCACGGATCCTAAGAATCTACATTTCACCACACAAGCTTATTTAACAAATAGTGAATAAAGCACGCCTTTAAGCATTCATATAAGGATTTCACTCAGCTTTCCTATCTGTCAAGATTTATTTCAAACTGTTTGAAATGGGCCAAATTGCTACAGAGGACAAAAAATTTATCTTCTGTTAAGATTCTAAACCTTTTCTAATGATTTTGTCTCTATTTTTATTTCAAGACAATGCTCACAAACGGCAAAAATATAACTCAAGTTATTAAGTTATTGCCAACTTACGTTTAGTTGAAGAACAGGAAAAAGAAGGGAAAAAATATCAACCAAAGATGTAAATTCTACAACTGCACCAAAGCTCTTCTTCTTCTTTTACAATCAAAGAGTTTTTTATATTTTTTTATCTTTTGTTAATCCTCCTAGCCGTTACCGTTTAATAACAAAAACTTTTCCCAAAATTTTCTGTCAGCACCGATTTTATCAGATAAGAGTTTTCAACATAAAAAAATTACCTTGGTTACAAAATTGAAATTTAAAATCTTGATAATATTGTTGTTATGAATGATGCTGTAGAAAGAGATGTCAAACTTTGTCAGTAATTCAAAAATGTGTTCACTCAAGGTAAAAAAGAAAACCAAATGTTTTTAGCAAATCGTTGCCAGAGATCATAATTATCCAAATGCCACTAAATCCTATTCGGTAAAAACTATTGCTAGCTTTCTTTTGTTTATGTTATAATTTGATTCTATAAAAATTATTGATCAAAATAAAAATATGCTTTCGTTATAGAAATTGTTGTGTTAGTAAAATATATATATATATTCTAAAATTTTTCATGTTACTTCAAAGATTGTTCCAAATTCAAAGCATGTGAGCGTAGCCTAAATATTCTGAAATTCAAGCGAAATTTTGGAAGTCTATTTTTTCATTTGATTATCAAAAGATGGCGGGAGGAGAAAAAGTTCAACTTTTAAAAAATACCCTAGAGTTAATGGCCTATAGTTAATATATATAGGTGTTTCCTTATACACTTCTCGAAACAATTAAATGGTATTGTCGTTTTGGGTTGATCTGCATCTGGAGAATTGTTTAAATGATTGATACATTATAATAGGCTGTATGAGATAGACATTATAGTAGACTATATGCGATAAACATTATAGTAGGCTATATGAGACCTTTATTTGGAAGAAAAAAATGCATTTTGGTGAATATTTCGATAAAAAAGTAAAATTTAGGTTACAAATAAAAACAATAAAAATGGATTTTCCTTAAAAGAACATCGTTTTGAGTAAGGGGTATAGTCCCCTCGGAGGGCCAGCAATGTTGAACGCCTTTCAGGTATTGAGTTAAGGAGACTATTAATGAGAGGCTGGGGTATTCTGTCCCACTCCTCCAGAAGAGCTCTTTACAGTTCTTGGAGAGTTTGTGGGATTGATAGACGTCCAGTAGTTTGCCTAAAATGCCCCAAACATGCTCCATCAGGTTCATGTCCAGAGAACACGCTGGCCAATCCATTCGTAAGATTCCTTCCTCCAAAAGAAAATCATTTCCCAAGTTAGCACGATGTGGCCTACAATTGTCGTCCATTAAAATGAAGTAATCTTCAATTGCTGTAGCGTAAGGGGCTACAATAGGTCTCAGGACCTCATCCCTATATCGACGACTGGTCAAAGCTCTATTTGGAATATGAAGATCGATGTTCCCCTTAATGGGGATGCCAGCATAATCACCCTCCCCCCCACACACACACCACTACCACCGCCAAATCTTACACTATCGCGCAGGAATGCTGGATGGTTTCTGGAGCCCTGTTCTCTCTAGATGAAGACACCCCTCGATGAACAGAAAAACGGTTCATCTAAGAAAGGAATACTGCTGCATTCATTTCTCCTCCAGTTCGCCTGCTCAGTTGCCCATTTCCTGTGATCACGACTGTGCCTTGCTGTTAACATGACACTCCCCATTGATCGTAGCCTTAAATAGTTCTCTTTTATTTGACAGACGCCTCAATTTTAAAGAGTGTCATAAGTTTTCAATAGTATTGTACTGTTTCCAGGCCATCATGATATTTTGCTCTTTGTACTAAACCAGTGATTGGCTTATTAACCAAACTTATTAACCAAAGAGCCAAATATGAACATTACAACAATTAAAAAAAATTGGGAGCCAAATCTGTTTGTTTAGTAAACTTTCATAACACTAAATAAGTAGTACACTAAATAAAACTAAATTTCATACTTAATAAAAATTTATTGATGCGAAATTAGAGGCGAACTTAGAGCCAAAGAGCCACATGCGGCTAGGGAGCCGCACTTGTGCCGACCACTGTACTAAACAATTCTGTTGATATTTTTGCTGTGTTGCAAGAAGTGGAGTCCTTCTGAAAAGTAAATTATGCGTAGTTGGAAAAGGGGATCACTGGTGGAAGGCTCTTCTCCTACTCCACGTCTTACATATTTTCGGCCATCCCTACCAAATAACAGCTTCATCACTCCATATAACCTGTGACCATCTGTCCCATTAATGTGTTCCTTTGTCCACTTTAGTCTTTTTGCGCTGCCATAAATTGCGATAAAGCTATTTTCTAGGAATTCTATCTCTTAGTACAACAGCTGATAATCTTCTCTTGATTGTTTTTGAACTGACAGAAACTCCAGTAGCATTCAGTTGATTCTGATGTCATTTTTCTATCTTGCGGACATAGTCTTTCTATTCTTCATCAACAGATGTGACGTGCCTTTTTCAGCCTTTTCCTGCTTTCTTTTTTATTGAATTTGTCTCCTGATATCGAAAAAAAAACAACTTTTAAACAATAGATGTAGTCACTGAACCATTCACCTGTCTTTCTTTTTCAACATGGGAAAGATACATTCTTGTAACACAATAATCTTAGTTCTTTTCTTCGGTGTCTAATCTATTCTTTTATTTGATGTCATAACTTCTTGACTAAATATTAGAAATATTTGCAAAAATTTCTCCTAGAAACAACAATAACAATAAAAAGGTCCACAATTTCGGCAACTACTTTACTACATATACAAATGCAAATTATATTTAAACAGTTGCATGGCCAAATAAAAGAAATTTTCGAAATTTTAAAACGATTTATTCAATCCCTGAAGGCATAATTTAAACCAAGCAATTAATGACAACAGGTGAGTCAGTCAACATCGTGGCACAAGAGCAGAAAAGCAAATGAAGGCAAAAGGTTTCCCTCCGATCCTTCATCTATGAGATTTGAGTGGGGATTTCCGTTACAAGTGTAGATTTAGGAGAGGAAAATTTAGGTATATTTAAAAAAACGTGGTCAAAATTAAGAATTCTTATTCCTTTACTCAGAGCGTGAGAAAATGCAGATGCAAGCAGTTTAATTAATGTAACACGAGCTCTATAAAACTGCTGCCACTTCCCAAACTCCGAGTGAAGGGATGAAAATCTATCAAGCTAAACAAATATTCTATGAAACGATATCTATGATTCTCTTAACTAAATCGACAGTGCAATGAAATTGCTATAAGATATTTTTATAATATAATGACCACTCATCTATACTTTAACATAATATTCCACTCTTTTGCTCTTGTGTGGCGCTTCTTTCTTCAACACAAAATATCCCATCTGGGAATTGAAAAGTTTGAATAAGGATCATGATCATTTGATGTAATGATACTTAAAAATCGAAATGAAATCCCAATTAAGTTCCCAACTTTCAGTTTAATTTTACCCATATCAAAGTCATTCTACAATATTCTGTTTTTTCCTGATATAATTCCATTTTTTCTATTTAATTAATGCAAGAGAAGCTTTGTAAAATTGCTCAATCGGCTAAAAGCCGACAGGTTCCCAATTCCGAGTGAAGGGGTAAAATACTGTTCAGCTAAGCACATTCTTTTAAAAGTCCCCTTTGATTGCCTTACTTGTGATGGACGCGTGTCGGAAATCCCTTTAAAAATGTCACAGTTTATATTCACAGGGATAATATTCTCATGAGCTTTTTCTCATTTCGTTTCGTGTTGTGCTCGTCACTACTGCTTTTTCATAATTCGTGCCTCCCAGATGCAATAAAGCGAACTTAATAATTCCCGTCTTCGTCTTCTTGTCTGTTTTCGGCCACAACTTTGCTTCAAAAATTCTGCACACATATATACACACAAGGGAGAAAATTTCTACACTTTGAGAACCTCATCTGAAATCTTCTTTCATACTCTTAGAAGATAAAAATTAATAGTCTAATAACTATGATTTATGCCTTCAAGATTCTTTATAGCAGATAATTTTAAAGAAATAGCCAAAATAACATTTTCCAAAGTTGGTCATATTGATAATGAAGAGAAATGAAAAGAATTAATAGATCCCAATATGAATAAGGCATTGTCTTGTCAAAACCAACCATGCTGGACTTTAAAAACTCAAAGTATGATTTCCGTTGTATTTTTTAAAAGCTTTCTATAAAATAAATAAATAAAAAGCGTGGAGTGTTGAATACTATAACAAATAATCTCATAAACTTCTCTATTCTTTTCAAAGATTTTTTTTCAAAACGCCACGAAAACTCTCTTCTTCTCCTATTCTCTGACGGAATGTGTAAATGGAAGCACTGCAACAACAAACGAGTGAATTTGACAAAATTGGAATTAACTACAAAATGCAACTTTTTATAGAAATTAAGGGATAATATCATTATACAAACATTTTAAAATTTCTTTATTTATTGCAAACAGATAGTATTTACTCAATAGGTTTGAAACTACAATCATTATTGATAATCTCATTAGATTATGAAATAAGACTATAACTAAATCTTATATAGAGAAGGTTCTAAATAAGAGGAGGTTCGAAGTGTTGAAATTCTTAATGAGGCTTTTGAATCAAAATACGCATATTAAAATGTTCACATTTTACATCTAAATTAACTCATCACTTTCTCATTTTGTAGTTGACATGTAACCATTTCAATCACCCAGGGAAGGAGAAAAAAAGCGAATTGCTTGGATGCTCAACGGAAATGCAAACGACAAGAAAAATTCAAAATGAAAAGCTAATGCCTATTTCTTCAGTTACCTGCTCATGACCTATTTGATTGCTCGCAAACGTGTTTCAATTCTTTTTATTAGCCCAGCTGCACAAAGTGACTGCTTTCGGAAGAGCAGACTGTATCAGTGATTATGACGGTATCAGGGATTGAACATAGTTCAGAATGAAACTTTTTTTTTCTGCTCTGCGTTCATTAAAAGGGAATCGAATGGTTTCATGTAGCCTAATATGCCTTTCACTTTAATTTAAATACTAATTCACTTTAATTTAATAATAATAAGGTTCGTGTGTAGAGGGTATTTTGAAATCATCCACCCTCCAAAAAGATTTATAGATTTGAAATCATAAAAGAAAACAGGATCAAATTTGATTTTTCACATATTCAGACTAACGAGAATCAGATTTATGGAAAAATTTCACTCTTAAAAGTGCTAGATAAGAATGAAAATTAATTAAGTTGATATAAGTAATTAAACTGCATCAAACTTTCAATTTGGGTAGCGTTGTAGCAGCCACTGTTTTTCTCGTACTCTCAATTAAATCGAAGATTTTAATATTTTTTGTCTCATTGAATTTTTAAACTTAAATGCTTTTTAATGCAGAGCATGAAAGGAAACTATTGAAATTACAGTATAAACTGAAAACAATACAAATATCCCATTTCCATACAGAAAAAAAAGTTCAAACTTAACAAAAGATATTTATGTCATACAAAGAGGAGAACAGTTTAAGAAACAGAAATTCTCGGCAACTTTCGTGCGCACGCCACTGAAGTGAAAAGTTGAGTTCGGAGAAGAATTGAGCACATTACATGAAAATTTACTGACAAGATTTAGAAGCATATATAAAGTTGCAACTTGATACTTTGAGATCGCAAATTATGAAACTCGATAAAATCAGATCCAATTTTTAAAAATCCGAACAACACACATTCAAAATCTATTTCATTCCTACAATAGGTCAATCCAAATTTTTCGAAGGTTTTTTTCTCCTCTCATTCATCTCCAAAGCAGATTTTAAAAGCTCAACTTTTAAAAGCTCAACTTTTAAAATGATATATGTAGAATATTTTTCATCATCCAAAGTTTCAGTAAAAACGTTTTGATCCACTTACTTCAAAAACTGATGTTTTTTAGTTTAGAGCAATTCACTAAGAGAACCGGGCTCTTAGAAAGTTGAATATTATACAAAATAAATATTCATATTACTTTCGTAAATTCTGAATATTAATTAATTATTTTTCTGAATGTTATTCAGGATTTAACAGCATTTTCGTGAAATTCTCGACCATAAAAGTAAATAACGTAAAAAAAAAATTAATAGAAATCTAACATTGAAGTGAGCTTTTGTAAAAATATTTATCTTGGCAATAATTTTAATGCAAGTATAAATCAATGCTTTTTATCCTACACGAAGAAAGCAATGCACTAATGGGCCACAATTTTTAAAACCCTATTAAAGTTACAAACAGTATAGTAATTAAACCATTTCATTTTATCTTCCAGTGAAAATTCTCTGTAATTTGAAGTACCTGTTGAAACCTGCATGGTCATATTCTGGTAGTCATGATGTGCTGGTTGGGCAGGGAAACGCTTCGATGCGTTTCTCCTAAGTAGTTGCCTTCAAGGACAACAAACAGCATCTCCCAACTCTCGAGCAGCGGGTTCCTTTGATATGAAGTACTGAAAGTCGCGAGATAATCTATTTTATATTCGAATATAGCGACTCCAGTCCTGTGATCCTCCTATTAAATATTATCGACGTAAGAAAACCAATTGATCAAACATATCATTTGATTTCCTTCCTCGGAGTCTTGCACTGAACCCATATTCTTTCATTTTTTAGGCTTCGGTTAACATGTAGGTTTTTCACATCACAGCAGCCCAGAAGGTGGCCCGAATCCTATCTTTTCCTTTTCCTTAGTAATAAAAGAAATCTTACCATCTACGGGTTGATGGATCAGGCATGAATTGCTTCCAAGCAGAAAAAGAATTGGCGAAGAAGAAAAACTGCATTTTCATTCACAACACTTTTGGGGGGAAGTGAATATTTTGAAAGAACTGAGAGTGAATTAGGGATTCAATACTACTAAGTATAAAATATTTAAAATAAGAGCATTTTTGTTTTCTTAAAAGTAGAAAATGTTCATTTTATTGATATCTAGAGTGAAAACAAAAACCTACGAGCGAAAGGTGCAGAAAACAATATCAATAGATACAAAATACAGAAAAAATCTTCAACATTCATTAAATATTCAAATATAATATAAATGTGGTTCGAATTCCCTTTAGCCTAAAATTTTTCTGTCAGCACCTGTTTCAAGTTTTTCCTTAACCCCCATATTTTTGATAAAAAACATTGTTCCTGTAAAATGTATGGACTTTCTAATATTCTTATTATTTAATTTTTTGTAACCTCTAAAAATATGAATCTTAATAATTAGGCACTGAACTAATTCGAAACAAATTCTTTGTAATTTTATTAAAATTTCCTGTCTTAACAGCTGCTGATTTTTTAAAAAAATATCCTTATGATGCATCCAAGGGGCTTTTACTTTATTATTATTCTGATAAATCAAAACAAAAATACGTAGTAGAAGCAAGAACAAAAATTTATAAACATTTTCGGTTTTTTTAATGCTTTTTAGTTTGATTTAAAGAAGAAAATTATTTAATTTTTTTCTCTTTTTATTTCAGAAGAATTCCTTTATCGTAGTTATTCCAGATTTATTAACATTCATGTAGGGTAGATAAATGGAGAATACTATTATAAATTAATAATTAAAACTGCTGATAGAATGCTGTTAAACACATCACGTTCATTCATTCAACAGATAAAATACTGCTCTCATAAAATTGTAAGTAGAAAATTCATGGTGTCGAGTTAAAATAATAATGTAGATAACTTTAACTTGACATCTTACTTTGGCTGAATTCCAAAAGAATAATCCAATAGTTATTTATTATATTAATATAATAGTTATGTTACATTAATGACCATCGGCTTTCTGGCACAGTTCTGGGAGTCCCGGGTTCGAGTCCAGGTTTGGGCTTGGTTGTTCTTCTGTGTGCTATCTGTGAGATGTGTGACTGTGCCCTCCTATTAAAAGGGGCTGTGCAAGCAAATGTGGAGAGTGTGTAGCTAAGTCGCACTCTTGGCCCTTGTTGGCGCTACTTCAAAAAAAAAAAAAACAAGAGACGCTCCTTTCGGCTTAAATCTGCTGCTGCCTTAGCGGGCGGTTTGTCCATAGGCAAGTGCCATAAGTAACAACAACAACATTAATAATCAGCTATAGAAAATTGACTCCTCCATGCATTCAAATCATAGATTATGAAATTATGATTTATGAACAATGACGGTTTTTCAACATGTTTTAAATTCATTTTGATTTGTTGGACATAAAAAGATGAAATTTCGAAAATTATTTTCCCTCATTCTTTCACGTACTAGATTTTTGAAATTTTGTAATCTTTTATATTTTTGATGATAGTACACAACTTTAATATTTCGAAAATTTAATTTTCAATTAATACATCCATTTTATTAAATTTTGTACCCAAAAAAGTAGCGCAAACTTGTGGAGATTTTCAGGAAAATAATTAGCAATTTTAAAGTACCATGCTGTTTCTAACAAGGAATTATAAACTAAAGTCATTTTGTTACATTCCCATCCTACTTTGAAGCTGTATTAGAGCTTATTTGGGACGTCCAAACGAGCACTCCGAATCACATAAGCGGAAGTGTGCGTGACTTTCCCAAACACAGACCCGCAAACAAATGAATTTTTCGGGTAATTACTGCATGATCTTCCGGTCACAAAACCACGCTGCCACAAAGCTGGAAGTAGAAAAAAATTCAAAGACATATAGTGTGCCCCCAAAAGTGGAGCAAGCGTTAACTATTGCAATTATATGTATGCTTCCAGTCCCAAAGTTTCATTAAATAAGGACGCATGAAAATACTTTGCATACTACTGACGGTGAGAATGAATAAAAATTAGATTTTTGTACTGCTCTCTAAGGAAAAAACTGTTACATCGCTTTCTCATAAAAGTAAATCCCTTAATTGCATCCAATCTAGGCGACAGTCGAAATAAATCAATATTCCCTTATGTAACATAAAGAAAATGCAAATTCATTTCACATGAGTATTCAGCATGTCATCAAATATAGTATTGAGTGAAAATACTTTGACCTGATGTAGAGAAAGATGATAAAAAGAAAAATTAATTTTTTGTACTGTTCCCGTAGAAAAAAATCAGTTATTAAGATCTTTTTATTATATTCATCAATGCACAAACAAAGTTTCATTCTTCTGTCTGTAAAATTGACTGAGATATTAAAAGGCAAATTCACACTTTGACGAGAGTTTAAGCAAAACTTTTGTTGTAATTTTCAGAGATAATATAAATATTACAAAATATTGATATAAAGGAAGAATCAGAAAATAATGATGCAGTTTATTGTCATTAAATTTTTAAAAATTGTCAAATAATGCAGTTATTGAGGTACTTAAAGACATGAATATACATTAACTGAAGATCAAAATGAACGCCTTCGACAACTATACAAAAGTTCAATTTTTAAAACAATTCAGATGGGATAGAATTGTGACTGAAGGGAAGATATTTAGGGTTCATGATCAAATATTTATACGGCGTGTATGGCAAAGTCAAAAATATAGTATCCATTAAAATTCAACAGAATATGTCAGTCCCATTCAATATACTATAGTAGAAAATGGAATTCACTATAGAGATTCTAAAAATGCCAGGATACACATCTATAGAAAATCAACATTGATGACGAATCTCAAGTAGAAAAAAATGGATTTTTAGCATTTTAAAAGTGATAATTTAGAAGATTAATGTTTCTATACGAAATGTATTCCGAGATTTAATTAATATTCACTTGTTGAAATTACATTCCTTAGAAAAGAACTTGATTTTGCCGATAGTAGAACAGAATTGTGAAATTATAGACACCGATCATATTATTGCCACAGTTAATTTGATAACAGTTCATGGATTCCACGAATATTGATTACTTGCCAGTTATTACGTTGTAATATTTTCTACAGTGTCAGTTTTGGAGTGCTGAGTTCTGTATTTGTTCTTATACTGACATAAAGGTAACTTGAAAAATAAACCAAAAATGTCAGTAACTCTCATGTAAAGCGCTTCATCTTCCCATTCTTCACTAGGAAAGAAAGGTTTATCTAATTTGTAATCACTAAACTGTTCTTAGAAGAATGCTGATAATCCGGAAAACGATGTTTGTATTCTGCAACTAGGCCAGTATTACGATTACACACAGCATAAATCGTCGGTTTATCCAAATGTTCCTTTCCTCTGAAATCGGTTATCCATTAAGAAAGTACACAAGTGAGAACTTTATCCAATACTTCTCTGTTACGCTAATTTTTCAGTAACTTCAACCACTCAACGCGAATAACACTACATATAATCAGTAAATTTCTTTGACGATTAGACAAATCTGTTTAACACACGACAGTTTGTCTGTATTAAATATATTTGTATTTCTGAAATTTTTTTCATTTAAATATTTAATAAGCCCATCTAAATTAAAAAATAAGCATATCTTTGCTAATTTTGTAGATAGAGACGTGGAATTTTGAATGCGCATAGATGAATATTAGAACATCTAACACTTTTACACTACTGGGAGTATAAAAATTTACCTTTTTAAACTTTTTTCTACCTGCCTTCATAGTAGCCAAAGCGTTTTCAACAATGAAACTTTGAATCTGGAAGTATATGCATAGGTGTAACCCTTAAGGGCATGCTTTTCGCACTTTTGGGGGAATTGCACTCTGTATAATCGAAAATAAGTAAAATCTAAAATTAGTATGATTTGGTAATCTAATAAAAAAGTGTTTCTTTGTACTAAAATTCTTGAGACGAAGATCCTTGTCCATACATAAGAAAGATCGTTTGGGAAGATTTCATTTGTCAGTTGAGAAATCCAGAAGAAACAATGAAAGATCCATTTTTAGACGTCTTGTAAACCATACGATTAATTTCTTACATTAATGAAAACAAATGAAGATCTTAACATACTTCTTTTCAAGCAATAAAGGAACAACTCTGAAGGGAGAGTTCACAACGCTCACATTTCAAGAATTGCATTTCTTCCAAGTTTTCTCCACCATTGTACACCGATCGAAATCTTTGGATTAAGGAATTCATAAACACAGACCAACAGGCAGTAAATCCATTGACGTCAAAAATCTAAAACGATAACGACGATAAAAAGTTGCTCAAAATTTCTAATTTAGTTTAACTATATTTTTGAGTTATCGTACACACAATCACAATGAACGACTATCAAGAGATATATGATGTAAAATATCATATGAAATTGAAAAATTCGTATAAAATACAATTTACAGGGGGCCTCAAAAAAGTCGGACAAAGTTATTACTTCATAGACAAAAAGTTAATTAATATCATTTTAATTTTAATTCATTTCGTTTTGTCTTATCACTTCAATTATAACATATTTTGTAATGTATTTTTATTTTACATATGGGTTATTTTGGTAATTTTATGAAGTCAAATAGAAGATCTTCAATTTCAGGATTGTTTAAGAAAGGAAACGAGTCATTTGCTTCATGTGCCTCGGCAAACAGTGTCTGATGTAAGCTGCCGTTTCAAAGAGCTTGGCAATGATGGTCCACGTCCAAGAATTGTACGAAAACGTATGATGAACACTTCCAATAATCATAAGGCCATCAAAAAGCGAGTTCAACGAAATCATAGATTCCCATGGGAAAGATCCTTCGTGAAATGGAAATAAGTGACCGATTAATGCAGCGAAGTGCAAAACCAAAGTTTGGATTGAAACACAATTTTCAAAAAGTTCAGCTTCTGACTGAAGAAAAAGAACTCGTGTGACACCAAAGATACCAAAACTTTTGAGATGTATCGCAAGTCAACGATGTAACAAGCCTTTGAAGGTCCATCAAACTCATAACCACCAAAACGATAGGATCTGTCCAAAGTCAGTCATGGTCTGAGAAGGCAAAACATCTCTGGCTTTTGGGGATGAGGGCTTTAAAATAAATCAAAAAATGTGCCAGAGGAAGATTCTAGAAGCTGTTATGCTTCAACAGGCCATAAAGCACTTCGAAAATATAAACTGGACGTTTCAACAAGAATCCGCACCAGCTCACAAGGCCAAAAACATACAAGAGTAGTGCAAGGCGCATTTTCTGGGTGCATCGTCTAAAATGGCATGCTTACTCTCCAGACATCAATCCCAAGAATTTCGCTTCATGGTCCATTTTGAAACCGAAGTCTTATGCGAAACTACTTCAAAGTTTGGACTCTCTAAAGCAGTGGCTTGGGCGGAAATGGAACAGGTAGAAAACTTAGGTCCCTTCACTGAAAATTTCAATAAGCGTTTGTGCCTCTAGATCGCTGCAAAAGTGGACCACATTGAAACAAATTACATTTATTTATTAGTAGATGTCTATTCTTATTATAATTTATTATATTTTGTTAGTTTATTTATTTTTAATCAAGTTATATTAAAAATTGTTTGTCTGGGTTTTTCTGCTTCACCCTGTACTGACGTCACAATGCGTGAAAACTTGTTTCAAGAATTGGCAGAAAAATGTGAAAAATATTAATCCAGAAAAGGACTTCATAGACTTAACCCTATGAATGAGTAATGAATGTTTCTCGCATTTTCTTTAGAAATTTGAGAAATTTCTCTTTAAAAATCTATTGCTCCATTTCACTAGCTAAGACTTAAAAAAATGTATTCTTGAGATTTTAAAAAGGAATTGAATTGAAATACAACAAAATGCAATATTTTTTAAAACATATTATATATTTTAATAACGTGAGGAAGATTTGGAAATATTTTGCACTGAGAAGCAATACAATGAAAATATTTATGAATGGATGCTTTTAAATTATCTTCAATTTAACATAAGTGTGACTGCAAATTCGCTTTCCTGTGAACAAGTATTGAACTGAAATAAAATTTTCATGAATGCAATTGTTCCGTTCGTGAAAATGCTTTGGCTGCAAATGACCATAAAATGTGTTTCCCCTTTTTCTAAAAATAAGCTTTCTTTAGCAAATGTACAGAAAGGAGACAATAATAGGTTGTACCAAATTAACCTTGTATATGTGTTTAAAATTTTTGTTAATAGCAGCGAAATTCTAGAGCATCCCTACGGCTGAGTGGTTTCTCTTTACAACGCTTGGATTAACACGGCTCAAAAAGAATTGGGTATCATTTCCAACAGTGTGGCAGGAGGTTTCAGCGGCGGCAAAATGTCACTTAAAATGGATTTGTTTTTCCTTGTCTGTGCTTAATCGACTAAAATCAGTGTATTTAAAAATGAATTGATTTTTAATTTAAAAGTTAAAGTAAAACCTCATTTACACACATATTTATTTTCATACAAGCCAACGTTCCTCGGAATGAAAATATTTTGATACTTCTTAAAGATGAAATAAAATCTGCACACTTTAGTTCTTCAGAGATGGATTACATGTACCACTTATCAACTGATCACTGGTACTTGGGAGTGTTTTACTTGCCAGGCATCTAAGCAGAATAAAAGAATAATAGATATATAATAGGAATAAAAGATACTACGTGCGCCTTATGCACAAGTTTTATGTTTACTCTTTGCATACGTAATGATGCAATTTTAAGAACATCTGTGGGACATTTTACTTGTGGGTAAAATTAAAAGGTGGCTTTTCAGATAGAAGTATTTCTTGTGAATTTCGAATTGCCAAAATCATTACTGTATTTTTTAACAACATTAGAAAAGTTGCCAATTATTATAAATCTGATCAACTAGCCCAAATTACTCCAAATGAAAAATGTTACGGTCAGAAAAAAAATTTCCGAAATCAAATTTGCCGACAATCACGAAAGCATAAAAATTAAGATGGATTAAATCACATTTATTTGCTTGCTAGATAGATGTTTCATGAAATATTATCAACTAAAAGAAGTACAAGAGCGTCCGTGAAAATACCAACCGGAAGAAATTAAGAGAGCTTAAAGACTAATATTTTATCGATATTATGTATAATTAATCAAAAGGCGATATAAAACACTCCAAAAAGAATGTGAAAGACCATTGAATTTTGTACCATATGTCTATGCATTCAAAAACTAAACACCTGCATCCCATTTTTTTTCGATTATTAATATCGTGAACAGTTATTTAATAAACTATCACCTGCTCTCTTTAATATCTATATATATATAAATCTTTGTCCTGAGATAATATATATATATATCAACGCACAGCCAATACTGCTGAAGCCTCAGACTTGAAATTTGGCAGGCATGTCCACATGATTACGAAAGTACCCACTAAGAAAGGATTTTTCGAAATATCATGTGGTTCGGGAGAAATTAATTAAAACTCCTTAATTTCTGTGAAATTAAAACCCGTAATGTTACTTTCCGAGTGAAACACGGCCTTCCGGAGAAGCGATCGCTTATACGTACCGTTTCGTCCCCTAAAACAGCGTTTTTAAAATTGCCATCGTTACGCGTCCGTTCAACTTATACTCAATATCGCAGTGGAATCGGATGGACTTTTTATCGTAGAACACGGAGGTATAATTTATTTTACAAAATATCGACGCAAAATTTAAATATCGATTTTTTTTAAAAAAGGTCAATTTTGGCGGGTCTATTTCTTGAACGGCCCTGTAAAATAGACGCTTAGATGTAAAAATACAGGAAATATATTTCCTGAAAGGCAATACAATGTAGTATTCTACAATACAATTTAAAAAATCGAATTTTTAAAACTGAATTTTTGGTGAATTTTTTAACGAAGAGGCGAAATTTCACTTTAATATTTAATTACGCCGAAACTTTTCAAGATAACTTATTCCAATTTTTTTTGCATAAAATTCGATAATTTTTTCAAAATCGTGTGAAAGATTGTTAAAATCTGATTGAAAATTGCGCATTTTAAAATTTTTTTGTCGTTTATTGGGTTTTCATCTTCAACATTACAAATCTAATCCATTGATAAATAAAAATGAGACTAAAATTTTTTATATATATAATTTGGCATTTCTTTGGCACACCTTGATCAATTTTGAAAACAATCCAGCTAAAATTCCGCGTCTTATGAAATAATTTCTGATTTTGCAAAGACTGCAATAGAAAAACGATTTTGAGAGGTTGGTTGGTTGGTCTAAAATCGCGAGCGAAAAGGCAGCATAATATGTCTTAGAAATTTGTTGTGTTTGCTTAAAATGCTTTTCTTAATAATAATATCGATATTTTTTTACACTGTGCAGTGATTGCCATGCTACCAAATAACTTTGCTTATTAAAACTCCTGTAGGCGACCTTCAGATTGCTAAACTAACCGAAAGCGGCGCGTCTTAATAACAGGTTTGTTCTTAAAAGTGTCAAGATTTGGACAAAAGGATTGCTTTTCCCTTTTGCGATTAGTTCAGAACAGCGAGGGTAGGTTGATTAGCGGATATCATGTTGTGACTGACAGCTGTCGCTTATCTCTGTCTTTCGGTTTTGAAGAGCATATTTCTTTCAGTCGATCGAAATAACATAGATTGAAAACGCAGATAATTTGATTGTGTTTTAGAGGATTTTTGATTATTTCATGAAGCACTACATAAAATTTACATGAGAAATAAATTATTGTATGCTTAATATGATAAGAATCTAATTTTTATGAATTGCAAGTGTTCGTCTAATATATATATATATATATATATATATATATATATATATATATATTATTGTGCTATGTTTCTTAAAATTTTTAATCCCCTTAGTAATATGAAATTATTTTTCGAAATTACATACAAGTGATTCAATTCTTGAAAAACAAATTTTTCAGCGAATTTCCAATGTATTTCAACATTCTAAAATAAACTTATAAAATATTAATTGCTATAAGTAACATCGAGCGAGTTATTATTTTGTTTCTTCAGTATTTAGAAAAACAATT
>JAOUZG010041418.1:1705666-1775777 GCA_026289955.1 Argiope argentata | reverse complement strand
ATATATATATATATATATATATATATATATATATATATACAGAGAGAGAGAGAGACGATTGTATGTACTAAACTACAGATGGTATTTTGTATTTCATAGACTGCAGCTAAAATCGCTTTTCATCTTGGAAAACTTTTCATCAGAACTTAATGAAAATGGATTGATTTTGTATTTAAAATTGTGTGTATATTCTAAGTACAAGAATTTTGACAAATACATTTTTATGCTTTCTCTTTCGATGTAAAAATTGTTTCCAAACATCCAAAAATTCCAGCATATATAATAAATCCTTTAAAAGTAAATAGTTAATGAATGAATGAAATATTTGTTTCATGAATATATTTTGGGACAAACATTGCATCGACACTTTGGGAAGCTTAAATAATTATTTTGATGTATACTTTTGTTGCTTTTAAAGACTAGAATTCATATTACAACTATTATGGTATTGCATGGCATAAAACGCATTAGAGCATGTGAATGTAAACTTTAAATGCTCGTATTTCGGTAATAACGTTGCATCAAAAAAATTTTGAAGATAGTATTGGATGAATTGATGTGTAGATTGAAAATTTCAATTTTCAGCATCGAATGAGTTGATGTATAGATAAAAAGAAAAAAAATAATTTTCCATCGAAAGCAGTATACAATCATGCTTATTGCTGATTAAGTAAATAAAATGGTCTGTTAATGTTTGTTTTTAAAGGGAAGATTCAATTTTTTGACAAGTTCAAAAAATCAGAATAGCACTGGATTTTATTTCCTAAAATTATTCTTAATTTTAATTCTAAAGCAACAAGTTATTAAGAGACTAAATGGTACTGTAAAGTTAGGAAATTTTTTTAAAAATTTTTTCTTGAAATGGCTTAGACGAGTATTTTGAATGTTGATTCATAAGGCACAGCTGATTTATTTTATGTTTCTGAAAAGTGAATTTTCTAATCACTTCATTTCCTCATGTGTTAGACTTTATGCTCTTAATATTCTATGGGATGATCAACTTTTTTCATAGTTTCAGAAGGGAATTAGCAGTAATTTGATTCCTTTGATTACATTTTGGTACCTTAAGAGCGAGGTCACATGAGAGAGAATTTATAAATAATTTCTTTTTGACTCCGTCCATCAAATTATTTTCTTTCCATTTATATGCAAAAACATTTTTTTTTTCAGAAATGTGCATACTTTTCAAGCATCTCGGGATATAATTAACTTGACCTATTTTCAACTGCTGTTTAAGTAATTCTTCCGTTTCAGTGTGAAAGTCACTCCCAAAAGTGGGAAGAGCTTTTTCGGAAATGTTGAACCCTCACGCGCATACACATGTGTCCTCTTTGAAATTCCTATTCTTCTATCTCATTTCACTCGAGTAATCATGACAAGAATATTGAAAACTACATTTAAGTTTCATCTTTAATTCTGAAAGTTAATAATAAGTAGATAGTAACAACTGTAATTTCCTTCAAGACTCTTTAACCCGACTACAGTTTATCTTACGTCTCGCCTCTGTGTGTGTATGTACTAATAAAAATAATTGATTTATTTGATTAGGAATTCTTATTTCTCTACTAAGCTGTAACCGCCTTCATTCAAAGCATCTACTTAGCCTTTTTTTATTAGGATATATCATAGATTACCAAAACCTCAAGATTTTGATGAGTCCAGAAAAACATTTGTTGAATTTATGCGAACATAACTCAGAAATGGAAAGAGAAGAACGAATGAATTTTTGTTTATTTGTATAAACTTTTATTAATAATAAAGAATTAAATTTTGCTTTTTCTGATTACCTGATGAGAGGGGGGGGTTCTGATGAGAGGGGGGTGAGAATGAAGAGAACAATGGAGATTGAAGACTGTTCATATGAACAAACGACGCCATGTAGAATAATGTGGAACATTAATGAAGGAGAAAAAAAAATGTTCGCACGCGACTTGGCGAGTAGTTGATAGTGTATTTTTCACATCTATTTGATTATGTTTTGGACATGTATTCGTACTAAGTTAATTAGAAATCCATTTCATTTGAAGATTTTGTTGAGGTTCGTTTTTGTTAGCCGAATAATTCATTGATACACTAAGCTCTTAGTGAGTTTTCTTTCTTTCCAATAGATGGCAGCAGGGAAGAAAGGCAGAACATTTACAATATGCAGTTCCATTGGGAAAATGGCATTCTAAAATTGATCATCCATATGAAAACCCATCTCGAAGTGGAGTAGTTCAAATATCACTCGTCCTTTCTATCAAGCCATCTGAATCGGAAAATGCTGCGAGACGGGAGAAATTAGAGATGGAAGGAAGAGGTTTGGATTGAAGATGGCTTGAAATGCTCGTGAATGGCCAACTTAAAAAAATGACCTAAAAACGGAATATCATGGAGTAAATGGTTTTGCACTACTTGAATTGCACCCGAAATATATGTCTTGTATGAAAAGATATTCTATGTTTGATTTTTATTTATCAATAATTCTTGAAATTGGTGCTCAAATTTTGAAGTCAAGAATTTTCACTTAGTTATTTTTAACCACTTACAGGCATCGTGAGTATTTTAATTTCAAAATTTTCATTAAAATTATGAAATGACGACCTTTAAGTGAAAGCCACATTGTATGACAATATTAATTCTTTTAAAAAATTATAATTAGAGGCCTTTGAAGTATATTATGTCTTAACATTTTTTAATTCCTTTATGCGAATGCACAATGTGTTAGAAATTGAACATCCAAAAGTTAGGATCGGGAAATGATATGGTTTTTGATCATAAGCGATCTTAGCGAATATAAATGGCTCCAACTTATATAAAGTCAACATTTTGCTTTCTCGAAACTTATTATTCCATCTATACCCTTGTTGCTGCCTGCAAGACATTTAAATATCCAAAGCAAGCTAATGTATATTCAAGTAACATCAGTTATTGCAATGCAGCAGCGAGATGTTGCATAGGAGTATAAATACCCATTAATGGAATACTCACTAATTTGTATGTGCTTGTTTATATCTAAAGATATAGCAAACTGCTGAGCAGAAAAACAATAGCTTTGGTTTGGAGACCGGGAGAGGTCACAGATCATGAAAGTGACGGCTGATGACACGTTCTTCTGTGAAATGATTATGGAGAACGTCCTTTACTCAACGGCAAATTTGTAGAGGAACTTCATGTTGCATGAAAATTGTGCTCGAAAGGCTTGCTTTGGAATTGTAAGATAGCATGTTTTTACTGCGGAACATGCTATCTTACAATTCCAAATGATAGAGGAAAAGGGTTGTCGTCATGTTGAACATGCTTTGTTGTAATAAAATTTGTCAAAAAATATCCTTAATGTGTAATTCATTTGAAAAATTGTCCCTAGTGGCGAAATTTTGAATTTTTTGTTTTTCTTCGCTCACACACATTTGCATACCTTCATTATGTCTATAAGAAATTTCATAACACATTTCTGACCAATAGTTTCGCCTGTAGACAACTTTCAATTAGCGTCGTTTAATTATGGACGCCCTGTATATATAAAAAGAAGATTCTGTTTAGTGTCATTATGAAGCCTTTAAGTAAAAAGAGTAATCCATATTTAATGGTGTAATCTTCTCTACTAACATTAAAGAGAATGTTCTGTCTGTCGTTTGTCTTTTGGGGTATTAAGGACGGACTGTTGGACTTGCTTAGTTCGGCAAATAAACACTCTATGGCACAGATGCGAGCTCTGAAGCTATTTTTAAATTAATTGGAAATTAAATGATATCCCGTTGTTTTTTGATGATAAAATTAATTGCATAAGAAAAAAATGTCATGCCATCAAAGATTATTTTTTTAATGACATAATTTTAGTTGTTTTGATTTCATTATTTCATCAAATCTTAATCGTTTTGTTTCCTTTGGTTAAAAAAAAACTTGATATATTAGATCACTGTTTAAATCAAGAATTTTGCTTTATTCTTATGAAAAGATAGTGATTTTATTTTGCTTACGAAAGCAATTTCCTTTTTCCATTCCCTTTTCTCTCCGTGTTATTTTAATCATAAAATAAACTTTATTTTTGGATTAGATTTATGATGTTATATTTATTCAGAAATCTTTCAGAATTCTTAATTTTAATCAAGCTTTTAATTTGTATTTGTAAAAAGAAAGCGAATTTTCAAATGTTAAGAATTAAAGAATTTGTAGCAATTAATTATTTATATGATCAAATGTATAATTTTTAATTTCACAACAATTGCAATTATTTTTATAATCATTCAAATCCTGAACGACTTAAATATCTAAAAATCGTTATAGAAATTAAGCACATTTTCTGTCATCAAAAATTTAACCTTTTTGTATATTTTACAATTTTCCCAAAGCTTGGTTTTTTATGTGCATTTTTTTCTCTACCCATGTTTATTTAAATTCTAGAATAAAATTTGGTACTTGAGTGTTTTTTATATAAATAAATTGTTTTGATTCTAATAATGACTTATTATATATTTTCCAGGTAATTGTCTATTTCATGAAAAACTCATTTTTCCTAATTTTAAGGTAAAAGAATCTGTTTTTCAATGGTTTATGTCGGTTAGAAATGTTTTTATAATTAGCTAAATAATATGTCATTACTGCAATTTAGATGAAACTCATGATGGAGGAAAAAAGTTTCATATATTTAGGAAGTTAATTTACGTAATTACCAGGATTATTTTGCACAATTTCTAGTAGCAAATAAATCATTATCTTTGTTAACTTCAAAGTTTCGTTTTATTCATGAATTAAATTGCAATATGTGCTCTCTTTCTTTCCCTTTTTAATTTTTTTCTAATTTTTTCTTGTTGCCTGTAGTAATTAATGTTTTCTGAATACAAAAAATTTAATAAGATCAACAATAAATTGAAGTTGGTGACATTACAAAATGTGAACATAAATTTGATGGATGACGAATGCCGAAAGCAGTTGGACTGTAAAGTGTAAAT
This sequence comes from Argiope argentata, assembly GCA_026289955.1. NCBI lineage: Eukaryota > Metazoa > Arthropoda > Arachnida > Araneae > Araneidae > Argiope > Argiope argentata. Next base: position 1,770,846 of record JAOUZG010041418.1, on the reverse strand, counting down.
CAAACGAATATAAAAATGTAGAATATTTATTTTTAATATATAAAATTTATTATTCTTTTTTATAATATTTATTTTCATTACCATCCTCCTTTGGCGACCAGTTTGTTGGGGATTTTATGTGCTTTCTGAAATTACAAATAAATATCTCGTGTAACTTGGTCTAAATGGCTCCTTCAGCAAAATATTTTTATATTTCAAGCTTTGACAGATGTATATCACATATTATTATACAATTCCATATTATTTGTAAGAAATGTTTGTTTTTCATTATTTCAAAAATTTGTTTTTCACATTTTTATCCTCTAAAATATATATGTGTCACATTTTATAGTTCTCGATTAAACGATCAGTCCTGTTGAGTGACCAGCCTGTTGAGTAATAATAATAAGGGCTCATTCATTTTTATTATCAGCAACAACTGAAACTTTTTTTTCCATTTGTATTTGAACACCTCCGAAGTGTCAAGTGTTAGGAGGAGAAGTGGAGGGTCTGTTTTAATATTGTCACTTTATTTTGAATCTTCTTTATAACTAAAATATTCTACCAAATCTTACAAGTGTGTGCAGAAAAAGAAATGTCCCTTTTTTACTGTTTCTTAACAATGGCATATATCAATATTTAATGATTAGAAAAATGAAATTTAGTTAATTAATTCTGAAAGATTGCAATGAAAAATGTGGTTCAAACATTTAATTACTATGCTTCGTCATATAAATGGCTTGTATTGTTTTTTTGTAAAATTTTGCATCGTTATTTTTAAGCTATTTTCGTAATTTAGAGCAATGAATGGCTTTAACTGGCTATTTTCATAAGTTGAAAATATCTTCTTAAGTTTAGCTTAAGCTATTTACAGAATACAACATAAAGGTAATAATAATTAAAAAGAGTTCATTTTACAATAAATGATGAAATGCCGAATTTTTTCTGTATTAAGAACCTTTCTATCGTTTACAAGTTTAAAAAAAGAAGTTTGAGGAGTTTTAAAAGAGCAGCAGGCTAGGTCATTGAGCTTCATGCAAATGCGGGTCCCTTTTCGTATGAACAGCTGATGAAACTTGACTGGGCAAAATTCTACTCCCATCGTTCAATCGATTTTCCCATATCGTTTCCCACCTCTTTACTAGGAAATGTCAAAGGAAAGAAATTTATTCTAAAAGAACATAAGTATACAAAATTAATTGTTCACTTTTGCTCGATTATTTTCAAAAGTCCTGGATAGATTTTAGGGAAATTTGTTGTTGCATAGTTGATAAAATACAAAAAGAAATACCCTAAAGCAATTATGTCTCTTTCGATGGTTGTGTGTTTGGATTAAATATAAGACAGATGTTACAAGATGGAACCAAAAAAAGAGGGTAATAGGAAATATATCCTTCTATTACAGTTGTACAATTTTTCTAATGAAACAGTTCTACAGCTTTCCGTACTAAAATTTAGATCTTTCATTGTCCCGGCAGCCACTCGCTCTCACTCCGCCTTCAGCGCTCTTTCCGTTTTTTCTTTGCTTCCAGGAGACGGAGACCGTTTTAAAATTCTTTTCTCAAGAGCGTCTGAAGCAGTCCCTATGAAATTTCAGAAACTCGGAGCTCTGCTTGGCCATTCTATACCTCTAATATCTTTTGTTTTGGAAATTTGTCCATCAGATGACGCAATACAACTTGTGAATCATTGAAATGAATTCAGGATAAACTGAAACCCAGAAAAGGCAGAGTTTTCAAGATTTCATTCCTATTGGTTGAAGTTGAATTTCGTTTCGGTATTAAATAACGAAGTTGGGGAGAATTTTCAGTACCATTGCTTAAATTTTGAAACCAACTGATAGATTTTTTGCTTCATAAAGAAAAGGTAATGTTTAGCAATGTCTAACTTATTAATAAAATTTAACTGGACTAGATAATTAGTATGAATTTTACAAATTGCTTTACAATCAGCATTTTTCTACTAATCATCGCTATGCTATAAAATTATTAAACAATATATAGCTCATTACCAACCTGTTTACAAATATCAATTCTAACTATTTACAGCTTAAAACTAATTATGTACATGAAAGCTTTTCAAATAAAATTGTTCGATTATACATTGAGAAAAGAAAAGGGGAACTACAATTGCTTCACAAGGCGCTTTGTTTACTGGAAGTTACCCTGGAGTAGCAGTTGCAGTGGATCGCACTAAAGCTACAAGGTCATGCCTCATCGTGGTTAGTGTGTTTTGGCAATACTGAGTGACCAGGAACCTTATTGAATAGTCAATGTCATTCTCCTCCAGTTTGGCTTGGGTTTGTTCTCCTCTACCAATGTGTCACTTACTACTCAATCATGATAATTGAGCTTACACCTCATTTCAACAAGCGGACAATTACCTTTGACTTGTTGTCTGCTTTTCAATAATTTTATTTGATAAAATCCCTTTTTTTTTTTTTAGTAATCGCTTCATATTCATTTTGAAATACTATCTGACTTTTGTTAGTAATGTAATACTAAAATCTTAACCCTATATGGTTCATTGGCACCCAAACGGTTGCAAAATACAAGTCCAACCAGTTTTCGCAAACGAATCTATACCAGACTTAATAACCTCTACTACATGAAAGCACTACGTTTTTGCCTCCTCACATTCACCCCGAAGAGAACGAGTTCGGGCATAGAAAACTCCGTTTCTTATTTCCCCTTACCCCTTCTCTCCTTGACATTGACGGATACAAGTCTCCTCTTCTCCATAATAGAACAAGTTTTCAGGCATTTTTTTTCTTTTTATCTTCTTGTTATTGCGCGTAAGACCTTGCCATTCTTTTTCCAGACTGCTGTCATCTAAAGACCGCGAGGTATTGTAGCTGGTTTTTAGGATAAAATGAAAATCCCATCATTCCTTAAACTAAATGGTTTTATAGACATTGAAATTATTAAAAAGAAGGTGTCAAAGATTTATTTTAATTTTAATATTTTATTAACCATTAGATTATCAGCAATCATCTGGGTAGAAAGTTTATACAATATCTTCATTCGCTCGTTCAATAATTTCTTTATTGTAATATTAATGCTTTAACCATATTTTTAGCATTTTCCAACACTAATAGCTTTTAAAAAAATTCTTGTAAATTTTACTTTTGATTAAACATCTGAAGTTTTATCATCTGCATATGTTTATAAAATATGTTTTAAACATATGTTGACAAATATTGCATAAATAAATGTCAATTAAATATTATTTTCATACATTATTATTTTTAATTTTTTATAAAAAAAATCAAGCAATTCTAGATCTGTAGCAAATATATTTTTCTGTGATGTTGAGTTTACAAAATACTTTGTAGAACTATAATATTTATTAAAAATTAATAAATATAGTGCTGTATTATTTTAGTGTACATGGAACTTTAATAATATTTCAATACATTATGTTAAGAATGTATTGAAATATTTAAAAAAACAGAAGAATATAACATCAAAAAGTTTAATTTACCGAAAGAAGGTTTACTGAAGAAGTTCGGTTAATCTTTTTACAGCATGAAATGGTAAAACGTCAGAGCAATTACTCAGAAACACAGATACTTTGTTTGAGATGTTCGTTGTAGCCTTTGAAGTTAATTGCCAAAACTTCATAACGAGAGCATTTGGAAACAATTTTCCCTGCGTTTGCACGAGCTATAAATTTGTAATTACTGAATAATGTCGTGAAAGGTTAATATAACTAAAATATTTCAACATTATATGCATCAGAGGTTTGGGAAATGAAATTTTATGGTAGCTCTTTAAAATAAAGGATATGTGAAGAATATTTTGCTGAATTTTATTTTTTCAAATCATTTTCATTGACTTTTCGCTGGCTGATGAATGTTCTGATTCTTAATGAATATCCTAAATACCAACCCCATCCATCTCCGATTATGCCAAGATATAACGGATAAAGTGGAAATCCATACTAGTAGTAATTTGAAGATGAAACCCATTTGATTTAATTTCTAAAACTGCATCAAGAGAATTAGAATTGCATGAGCTAAGTTTCCTCCATATGATTAACAGTTTTTATGCTGATTAATAATTTTTCTTCGTTGCTTCTTTTTCAACGTTTTACAAAATAATCCTTCATAAAAGTATATTTATCTGTGTTATGATCAATAAACAGACTTCAGGACGCGATAGGACATGTAGGAGATGATTAATGGACTGAAACTTGTCAACCAATCATGTTCCAATCAATCCATGCTCTATTGGATTCAAGTCCAATAAGAACGCTGGTCAGTCCATACGGATGATATCCTACGATCGAAGCATTCGTTTACGATGTTTGCGCGGTGAGGATGAACGTTGTCATCCATAAACATGAATTCTGGTCCCATGGTGCCCCGGAAAAAACATACATGTTGTTCATCCCGATAGATTTGGCCTGTCATTCTTTGAACATGCAAGTCAGTTCTGGAACCCAGAATAATTCCTCCCAAAACGAGCAATCCTGCACAACCCTAACAGTATCTCTTGGTGGTAACGGGTATTTGGCGCTCTTTAAACGAAAGTCTGTTGAGAATCAGACTGCAAGATAAGCCGAGACTCGTCAGAAAAAATCACACAATCCTACGGTTGCGGTGCCCACAATGCATGCTCTCTAGTCCAGGCTAGCCGCAGGCGTTAGTGAGTTGCAGTAAATGGAACAAGTCTAACAGACGTACAAACATATAGACCAATCTACCTAAGCATTTGTACACGGTATGAACTGATACTGTCGTACCAGTGGTTGAAGAGAGCTGACAAGACAGGTCTGAGGTTGTATTCGGTCTGTTTCTTTCGGCAGTAACTGCCAAATACCAGTCCTCATTCGGCGTTGTAACACGGGGGCGAACTGTGCTGTAACGTCTACTCACATTACCATCATCTTGGAATCGTAGCCAAAACCTGGAGATGGCACTGTCCGATTCCAAGTTCATCGGATACTTCCTGCTGGGCACGCCCATATTCCAGACTGCCGATAATTCTACGACGCAAAAAATCACCCAAATGCGTCCTTTGTGTCTAATTATGCGGTTATCCTACTGAAAAACTTAACTTCCTTGCCTGTATTCCTTATACATCACTCTCGTCATTGTGACGTACTATCGGTTCCATCTCGTGGCTTCGTGAAATTTGCGTATGTTTTTTGAAGATGTGTGTAGTCATTGTAAGGATGATATATGTATTTTAGAGTTTGATTTCCGCTTGACTCTGAATTATCTTTAATTTATGGACATTAGTATAGTAAAATTATTTTTTTCTCGGATTGACTCGGCATATGCAATCAATATTTAATTAAATTAAAAAAGAACAAAGTGAACTGATTACTAAATTCTGGATATATATGTAAATGGTGTATTATTATCAAGATCACGTGAGTGAACAAATTTTAAAAGTTTTGAATGTCAGGAATTCCATCCGTGAAAGTTGAAAGAAGTCAAGTTAAACAAAAGTTCGTAGAAAGAAAGTGAATGATACAAATCGAAATTATGAAATCTTATTAATCTCTTCGTATGTTTCACGATGTTTTGAAGAGTAGAAAGACACTAGTTAACACATTCATACTTAAAAGGTGGATTTTTAAGAGATGAAGCAAATATGATATGTTTACACCAAACATAATTTCATTCTGCAGATATCTGAAATGGATAATACCGTAATAATTAAAAATACTACTCAGTTCTTTAGGTTTTGCTACGAAAAATATTATTCTTGACCTATAATTAAAAAAAAGATGGATATTTTCTCTATTTTGTGTGAAATGGCAACAAAATGTATCTTTAAAAATATTAAATAAATGAATGTATTTAAACATCGAAGAGCTAAAAACAATTTAAGATATTTTATCCTGAAATTCTTTATGTTACTCTACTTCTTAAAATTCCATTTCAGAAAGACATTTCTTTAAAAGTTTAGATTTTAAATTGTATTATTTATAATTTTCTCTAATAAATGAAAAGGATTTGTTGTAATCCGCATTTCTTGCAATCCTTAAAGTTTCTGCTCGATTTGCTTATCTTCATTTTTATTCATTTATTTACATGTGGCGAATTTCCCACTAGGCAACTTTCTAAGACTGATCAGTTGAAAGGACCCCACAAACGTTTTTAAAAATTTATTTTTACTAGTTGCCAAGTATATAAATTTGAAAACCACACAAATTCTATTGCTAGTAAAATATTAGGTTAATGCTAACATATAATCGGACAGATTCCTAAATGTTTCATTACATTTGTTTAACAATTTGTATAATTATAGAACCGGATCTCTTCTTCAGAATTTTTGTGTATAAACGTTGATGCCAGGCAGTCTGGAATCTTAACTGCATATATGTAATCAAAAAATTAGTAAAGATTAGCCTAAAGTGAATCACTAACGTGTTAAACATGTGCGGAAATGTAAAAATATATTGATCATCTTATTGAAAGATGGACCTCAGCATGTTTCTAATGTAAAATTTCGAAGTCCACCACTGAACCGAAGAAAGACGCCATTTCTCTGTCCTATGAAGTTTTACCTGTTTAATAGCCGCAAATCCCTTTTTTTTCTACCAGTAAAGACAAAATATGATTTTTTGAAGGGAAAAGTAAAAGTTTACAAATATTTAGGTACCTAACAAAATGTTTTGCTATACAACGTAATATAATGCAAGAATTAGAATTTCAAATAAAAGAACTGAATTCGAGAAGAATGAAATGTTAGCACTTAAAAGTTAGTTGGTAGTTTTTCGATGACTTGTAAGAATTTTGAATATCTTTCAACTTACTTCCGATTACGTGTGTAAATACACAATCTTTGTAGTTTCTTTTCTCAGTTTTGAGCACTGTCAGGCAAAAAAAAAATTGCTATCCATTTTACCAATCAATTCAAAAGAGAACGTCTTTTCCTCTCCTGAAGTTTCCTATCTTCATGACCTTTTCATTTCTTTTTCAACCACACAACATCAGCTAAGTAAAAGTGTTCACCTTCTCTTTTTACTCCTCCTAATTTATTTTCTTTTCTTCATCCAGAGAAACTGTAGGCCGGGCTCAGCAAGAAACAAAACAACCGCGGGATGGGGGATGAAATAGCTCAGGAGGGTCAGCAAAGTTGGCGGCTGCGTGACCCTGTAAATGCACGTGCCTGCCAGAAATGACTTTCGCTTCTTTTTAACATTTTTTTTTAAATCTCTACGCATACTCAGCCAATAGGAGCAGACTTGCCTTTGGGCAAGCAGCAGACCAGATACTCACCGTTAAAGTCTTAAATGAAGATGATCCGATTCCTATTTTCAACTTTGCCTGACTTATGGCTAACTGTTTGTTTCACCATCTTGAACGCTGATTAACTGACAATGCTCTAGATGTTCAATAATATTTATCGATTCAAGACAATCTCTGAGTAGAATCTTTTAAGTATAACAATATCTATTTATACTTGTTAATCGCCGAAGATGAGTTATTTTGTTGGAGATGTTTGATTATTTTTTTTCTTCCTTTTTTTTCTTGCTCGATAACGATGAATTTGAAAAAGTCCTATTCTAAATGAGTTCGTAAATTTATGGAAAGTTAAAATCTGAAAGTACTTTCAGCCTCAAAAGCTCTTTATAATTTTCTATATCGAGAAATATGTAAGGATATAATAGCGAAACCATGTGCAACAATGAGTCATGATGTTAAAGTTCTTGCAACTTGTAATGCTTGTTGTTCATCTACGAATGCTTTCCTTATGATATTTTCTGTGCTTTGGAAAATGCCAAGGAAACTGTGAATAATATCATGGCAATCGAGCCCTTTCCTTATTACTTTCTTTGGAAGCCAAATAGATCTCTATATTAATAGTTATGCACTAATAACGATGGTTGCATATTTTCTTTAATTATCCTTTCTGTTGCCAAGTTATATAAGAAAGATATCTGTGTGCACATGATGCTCTTGAAAGTCTCTTTTCTTTGTTGTGGATCGATGCTGTTATGGAAGTTTGTACCTGCTAAAATCCTTAGTTGATCTTAAGAAGTCATTCATGCCTGCGGGTGACCAATACGGTAACGGTGGCAAAATGAATAGTAGGCATTTCATTTTGCCAAAAAAAAGTATGAAACAAGAAATCTTGAGTTTACAAAGGCACGGGTAAGTTCCATACATTTATTTGTTTTTAAAAACAATTCTTATAGAGCATGAGTTGATACTCCGGCAGTGACAAAAAATTTGCGGATATTGGGGCTCCTCAAATAGGAATTTACTGAAATTATTTATCGCATTCTTTGAATAAAATTCCCCAAATTGATCACTTTTTTTTTCAGATGAAGGGAAACTGACGAATTTGAATAAAATTGAATAAATTGAATAAAAAAGCCTTTATAGTGAATTTAATAGAATAAGGTATGCATATTAATTGCAATGAGATATTTATTCACTTAAAGCAAGTGGAAGTTTAAAACTTTGGAATTTTCTTTTTCAATAATTTTATAAATGCTTCTATATTTTAGTGAGAGGAGAATTCGTGTAGATTTTTTTCTATATATTAGACATCGTTTACTAATAACTACAATGAAATGAATTATGTTTAGTAGTTCCATTTCAGCAAAATTACCCATCGAAAGCATACAAATTTTTAATAAGAATTAAAAAAAGAGATATTTATAATTTTTAAATAAAAAAATTTAGCAAATTCTTGATTATATTAAATTTATTCATTCATATTTCCTTTTCTTACAATCTAATTTACTTACTGTTGCAGTAAATGAATGTTTCATGATTTCAAGTAAAAATAATGAAGGATTTGGCAATAGTAGACTTATTATTTGACAGGTTTTTATTCATTAAAAAATTGGACTTAAAAGATTTTCACTTCATTTGCTTTTAAACTATGGCTTAGTTTGAAGTGTTATTCATATCAGTGGCTTTATGACATTTCATCTGAAAATAGTCATCAGTGACTTTTGCTGATTGAAATCAATCAATTTTGAAATTTAAATGCTGTTTAAAATCAATGTCATGGCCAATGATGGTATTTAGAAGTCCTAGGCAGAATATATTACGAAACCCTCCTTTTAATAAGATAATCAATGCAGTCGCACATTTTCGCTCATTTTTAAAATTCCAGGGCTTTATTTTATAAATGTTGTGAAAATATTCTAAAATATATAAACTTTTTGAATCAGTTATACTTGATTATGTGTTAGTACTATCCTGATATGTTATTAATTACAGAATTCGTCTTTTTTTATAATCCAAGGAAAAATCATTTATTTAACAAATCGGAAAATAAAAGTTTCTTAATCAACTTACTAACCGCCCCCCCCCATCTAAGGAAATGCTTAATTTGATATTCCCCACTGGTCATGATATTTTCAAAACTAAGTCAGTACACGAAAAGTTGATTACAAATTATAATCCAAATAGGAAAATGAAATGCTAAGTTACTGCAGAGACTATTATTTCATTTATGTATGTTCAAATGATGTTATTTTGATTCGGTTTATTTTCTGAGTTACGCTATAAGTAGCTCTGTTTTTCATTTGAAATCTTTTTTTTTCTCTTATCTAGCTGTTAAGTGAAGCAAAAAACGATTGTTTTTATATCAAATTCATATTTTATTTACTTTAAATGAAATTAAAATTTATTGTTTCATCTTATTTACTAAATGTTATTTCTCTCCTCCCTTTTCCTTTTAAATTATCTTTCGCAATTGATATGTTTTTAAAACTTTTTTCGTTTCATATCTTAATAAAATTCCGTAGAAGCAATTTTATTATGCTTTAGTCTTTGAAAAGTAAAAAAAAAATAATAATAAGAGGTTGGAAAAATTATTTTTTTCATTCTAAATTTCAATGTGTAAATATTTCACGTCGAAAGTAGAAATCAATAGCCCATAAGTTGTAATAAATATTTTATTCTTAATTTCAAAAGAAATGTTGCTATCTGATTGCTGAAAAAAGGGGGATAATTTCGTGGCTGGAATAGATTTGAATTCAAATATTATAAATACTTATATTCCTCTTTTGATTTCTTTTTAATTCATAATTTAATTAAAGAATACGTTTATTACTAATTAAGTATTGATTTACTTGATTCAGTATCTTCCCTTTCGAGTTGGCTCAGCGTATCTCGAATCCACATTTCTTTTTTTTTTTTTCGTTCTTTTTCTTCTTCTTCTTCCTTTTTTTTTTTTACATTCTTCTCTGCTTTCTTCAAAATAACCCTTGATTACCGATTTCAAAAGAAAGGAACTAAAAATTGTCACATTAATTTATTTCCGGATGGCACTGTTATCCCTCCCCCCTCTTTATTTTTTTCTATTTATTCATTTTGTACTTTAATCCCATTTTCTTTGTTCATATATTGTTTCTTTCCCTTTAGCTGTTTTTTATGACTTTTGCCTTCAAAAATCCCTACATCAGCTTCAAATTTTGGAATCCATCTTTAAAATGGTCGACTGTTTTCCGACGTGTATTTTCGCGAGCATTTGAATATACTAACTCAGAAATACAACGATTTAGATAAATGCATGTAGAATAAATGAAGCGTAGCGGTAGTTTTCTGGAAAATCCAATTATCTGTTAGTGCATTTAAGAAGCCTAACACTCTAAATACGATTTTCGTGAGTTCCATATCTGATAATCGTCGTATCGAACCGCGCAGGATATCGTTATTATTTCGATGATAAGCGATAGATTTGAAAATTGATAACATCTAAATGTCATTCCAAAATGCAGTTGAATTTTCCCAACTTTTTGATAAAATGAATGCATTACCATTATTTAAAAGCCTAAACGGATTTTAATGCCTCACAAAAAATTGTGAGTTCACCCTGGTTATATAATGTTGTTCTTTCCATGTTGTAGTTGTATAACTCCATTAACCTTTGCTCTGCTTCAAAATTAATGTTCGTTAGACCTGAAACATCTTATCACAAACGCTATAACTATTCGCGCATCCTCTATTTTTTTTCTCCTTTTGTTGTTTTGATTGGCTGAAAACAGACATTGCATTAGATTTCTCAATCAGTAAGAGGCTAGAGCGGACAAAAATTTGCTGATGGTATATTCAGGAATCAACATCATGCTTTTAATGAGGACGAGTCGAAAGGACGGACGTTGGGAGAGGGTCAGTTCGACGTGGAACGATTGTTCAACATCAGACCTTGCACGACAGGGATCTTCGTTGGAATCGGAATTCGAAACCATATTCAGAAACAAGGTATCATACTATCAGGATATGTGAAAAAATTTCACCAGAAAGCATGTGGAAATTAATTTTAGAATATGTTCCTATATTTAATGACAAGTTTTTTTAAAAAGAACGAGCTATATCAAAATCATTACCTTCTTCCTTGCTTTGGGATCGATTAAATATGTTTGAAAGCTTTCCACGATTCCAACAATAAAAGTTCAAATGACGAATACTCCATTGTTTCGTCTGCATCATTTGGTATTTATTTGTTCGGTTGATGAGCGAATTTGAAAAGACCTGAGAATCGACACAAATCATTGCTGATCTCAATTGTGGATATTTCAAGAAGTGTGCAAATCCTTCTCTAATAACTGACTTATCTTTTCGAAATATGTTATGAAATGGAATGTTTTTATCTCATGCAACGGATTTTCATTGAATACCTAATATGTATTGCATAGAACGCGAATAGAATAGTTTGGATATAATAATTGTCAAAGGAATAGTTTGCCTAATATAACTGTTTAATAGGGATAAATAAATAGAATATGATTTCTGTTCAAAATAGCATTGCTGAACACTCATTTTATTGGAAATGATATTCCATTGATTTGAGCTATTCATTTAGGGTAATAGCAGGTTATGTTAATATGGTGTTGAAACAAATCCTATAAAATCAAAATGAAATTGGGTTCAATGAATTAATCGAAAGGACAGGATTTTCTTTTATCTGCAATGAAGGTTTCGCATTCGAATCTCTAACATGAATCTACGCATTTCGCTTGACTTAATATTTGGTTTCCTGATTTTAATATCTTGCTGTAACTTTTAGCCTTACTATTTATTTACTAAAATAACCTGGATTGTTTGGATTCTGCTGATATAAGCACCAAGCTTTTGAATTTTTAAGCATTAATTCTTCATAGATTTGCTTTGTGGTTATCCAAAAGATTATGACGATTTATATTTAACATTATCTAACAGAAAATTACTTACTCAAGGAAGCGTTTTACAAATGTGTTGGAAGTAACTGTCATCTTTCTTTAGGTGTCTCAAAGAAGTGTTTCATTCGGTCAATTTTATATGAAATGGTGGGAGAAAGATCTTACTTCTGGTAAGCACTGATTTCCTGATAATATTCATTGTGCCCATGGTTATAGTTTCTTTTCAAAGTCATTCCTTTTTTTAGTGACCACCGAGTGCTCTGCTGTCCCACAAATAAATAAAACCAAAGTATTTCTTTATTCTGTTTTGTAATTTCAAAAGAAATTTTGTCATCTTTAGATTAGCGCAAATAGCTCATTGATGTAGCTGAATGCAAAATCTTTTTAAAATTCTTCCTTATACTTTGCAGAATTCGGCTCGAAAAGATAGAGATGGTGATTGTGCAAGAATCCGCATTTCAATTTCTGATCAAATTGCCTATTTTAAATAAATCTAAAATCTTCTCATTCATAACCTTAAGTAACTAGTGGGGTAATCCCTAAGCTTCAGAGTAAGGGGGTGGGAAATGTATGAATTTTTTTTATATTTTGATCATTTATTTTGAATATTGAACTTGTTTTTTTTTTCAGAGCGATGTATTGTTTATCTATTAATAATTAAAGGGAATGTATGCGTGCATAGCATCGAATTTTCAGTATCCTTGAGTTATTCCTCTTCCTTTGACTGGATCCTAAAAAAAAAAGGATTTCATTCTGAGAGTTGAACATATCTCCTTTTAAATTCATCAATCTGCGGCTGTTACTCACATTTCAACATGTTCAATCTCATTTTATTCAATATTTCAAACGTCTCATTCTAATAAAATCGGAAGCATTGAACTGACTAATGGTGCTGAGATCTCAAAAAAGGACATGTGGTAAAAAAAGAAAAAGAAGGATATCTAGACCTTTCAATCAAATAACTCTTTACCGCCCCTCTGCAGTTCGAAATTCTTGCAGAAGATAAAATCTTTTTTAAAAATCGTCTTCGGAGGAATTGCCTGAATTTTAAATATTATTTCATGATGCTAATCAATTTTTATATTTGTGTTATTTTATTTTTGTTTTAAGTATACTCATGCTACGTAGAAAGAAATGTAATTGTTATAGAAAAGAAATGTATTTATTTTGTCAAAAATTTTATCTTTCAAAAAAATTAGGGCTTAGAGATGCTAGTATATTTAGATGCGTATTGTTATGGCCATATATTCATTTAGATTTCAGAATCGTATTTGCCATGTGATGCAAATGAAAGATTCAGAGGGTTGCTGCCGAATTTCTCTTTTCTTTTCTAAATCTATGCAGTTGCGTATTCTGCTTGATCTTTTGAAATAGAGAAATGTATGGGTCTGAATCAGTAACTTCATTAGCTGAAAAAAGTTTTCATTTTGTTCATACATCAAAATTCAATTGAAATAATAATAGGTTTTTGTGCATTATTTCTTTATATATTTTTTGGCTTTAAAATTCATGATTTTGAATATTATGCTCAATCTTCTTTAACAAATGTATGTAAAAAATTTGAAAACTGAAAAATCGTGATAAGTATTTTTTAAAAAGTTACGAGATTCTGTCTTCACGCTCCTGAAATAAATTAAATGACACAAAAATGTGTCGAAATCAATTCTTTGAATTCAGAGTTCTTCGAATATTAAAGAAGAAGAATAATAATAATCAAACGTGGAACCGTCTTGTTGCGTTCTCGAAAACCCGGCAGTGCCCTCTTCCTCAAACCAGCTTCCTCCCGAGCCAATCTGGAATCAAAAGCATTTCTCCTGTGCATTCCTCCCGAGACAATCTAATTCGATTCCCCCTCAGGTTTTGATTGACCCCTACACTCATTCCAAACAGTTTTTTATTTAGCCCCGGGCAGAAAGCTGCTGTTCTCAGGAATTCTTCATGAAAATTGATGGCAATAATCGTCCGTAGTCTGTCTGCGATGGGATATCAACATCAAGGTCAAGTGTTTTTCTGCCGAAGAGAATGATAGCTTGCTCTTCAACATTTTTAAGAGGCAGTGTTTCGATACCATTCCAAAAGCTAGCCTCATCATTTGCTGATTGCTGTCGCTACATAATGCATATTTGATTAAATGGCATAAGATCTTCGGTTACGAAACGTTATTGACTGGAAAACAACCTCAATGTCGATCTGTTTCACATTCAGCTGATGATTAATTAGTTTAAAGAATTATGATGTAATTTTTTAAATAATTTTTTGGATGAAAAATACTTTCAGTTTCTGATGGCGATGAAAATGTTTCTCATATAATTTAATTAATTTTAGGCTCCTAATTTTAAATTTTGTCAGCTACTTTAAAATATGTTTACAATTGGTGATAATTTTTTTTACACTCTGTTCATTCAAAAGCATATCATGAATTAAAATAGATATTGATTTGTTTTCCTAAATTATCATATTTTGTTTCTCAAGATCTATGGCGTTTTCTTTGCTTTATGTAAAATTCGCAATGACTTTGGGTGGAAATAAAAGAATATTTAGAAATTCCTTCTGTTACTTGAAATAATTAATTTTTTAAATGTTTCAGGTGTGAATTCCTTTCTTTATAGAAACGAGGGAATTGTTTGAAATGTTCGCAGTAATTAAACATACATATAGCCAATGGCTTCAAAATTATACTCCAACTCCTGATCCTTTAATCTTTGAATAATAACCCCTTAATTCGATATATTAATGTTTTTTCTAAGAAAAATATTTTTTTAAAAATGGTTTTAAAGGCAATTAATGGGAATTACTCTTTGGATGTCAGGCTGATCACACCATTTATCATCTCTAACATAACCATTGACTTGAATTTTTTTATAAATGCATTGCAAAAGGCATTTTTAACTAAAACTGTATCAGAACTCAAAGGATCCATTGGAACAGTGTCTGACAACAGATTCGACAAATGCTTTTTTTTAAAATTAGGTACCACTTAAACGACACCGCCTATACCTGTACGGATTGCAGAAAAAATGCCTGTTATCATCTCTGAAGGATTCTAATCACCTCTTACATTCAGAATAGATTATAGATGGAATCAAATGGAGGCTATCGATTTATCCAGTTCAAAAGTTTGCTGAAAAATGTGTCGAACAAATAAACCCTCTTTTTTAACGTATTGCATTTCGATTATTTATTGTACTCTCTTCGACTGTAATGCTCTGTACTTCGTAACATAATGAGGAATATTTTTCCCATGCCTACAACTGTGATAAGACCACTCTGATGATGTCATTCCTTTTTTACTTGATCGACAGATGTTCAGCCCTATGGCACATTTAGTCCGAAACTTCCTCGGACAATGAAGCAATATGCACATCTGTCTAGCATTTTGCTTGACCGCATGCCCTCGAATTGAAAGACAAATAAACTTCTCCAACCCAAAATTTGCTGGGAATCTAAAGTTTTAATGAGAAGTTTAGTATCTGAGTTACTGTGTCCGCAAAGAAACCGAGGCATCAAAAAATAGAGTCTTTCTTCTTGTAGACGAGAAAGTGAACATCTGTGGTCTGGGAATGCACTATGCAGTTTTTATTAATATTTGCTTTTTTTCATATCTTGCGGAGTTTTTGCTTAATCTTTCATTAATTTTTATTGAAAGGTTAAAATATATTAAAATATTAGTTTTACAATTGCAGTAATAAAATTTCTTATGTAATCAATTTGACAATTATTATTTACATATGCACTTCTTCATAATGCTATGAAATTTTGTTCAAGAATTTGTACAATTTGGTTACCAACTAATTTAAAATAACTCTTAAATTAGTGGGATCATAGCTTTTTAATTTGCCTGCTTCAACATATTTAAAAATTGCTCCAAGTTTTGGTAGAAGTGAATGTACAGAAAGAATCAAAAGAAAATCCTTAAGTTGCGAAGTAAAATTTTTAAAATTAATTTATTCACTAATAAATGAAATGACGCACATGAGTGTCAGTGATTACATCAAATTATTTGAACTACATCAATTGCATTGGATATAATTATAAAAGCGATGTTGAAAATATCCTTGTATGAGCATATTTATTATTTTACTTATTTTCTGGTCTACTTTTTATTTTAACCTTAGAATTAATTACTATAAATATTATGAACTCTTCAAATAAAAGAAAAATTCTAATATTCACTACTTGGTAACGCCGTGTGGAATCACAATGTAATGAAATGAACTTATTTTTAAGCTTTTAATATAGAGTAATATTATCGAGAATGCACGAGTATAAGTTTTTAAAGACCCTAATTAATCAGAGAGTGAAAATGGGGCTTTTAAAATTCCATACTTATACACATGAAAAAAATTAAAATCGTTTAATTAAAACAAACGAGTTATTTTGCCTTGCATGAGCATTAGGAACTTTTTGAATGAAGCATGAGTCAGGAATACTAAGGGTCAGGAATTGAAACAATCGTATTCGACGACAGTGGAATTGAAATAATTGTATTCTAGAAAGGGTTTATCGAAAGAAGCTTGAAACAATCCATTGTTTACCTCTAAATTCATTTGACGAATACAAGAATTGATGTGATTGATTAGGGCGGTGCCTCATCACTAAAATTATTTTATTTCTTTTCGACGTTTCATCTCTCTTTTTAGTTAAGTGCAGTTTTTGATTGAAGACGCTGGCATTTTGCTATCTTCTGGTTCCTTCTTCGCAAGCAACTAAATAGATGCCATTACATAAATACGTATGCAGCACTTATTTCAGAGTCACAGCATTGGTGAAGAAAAATTTAGGAAATGCTTGAATTAAAAGCTAAATGAAAAGTCATGGCTTTCGAAGAACTCAACTGGCGGATGAAGAAACCACTTGAATCCGACTGGTGCAATTTTCTTGGAGGAGAAGAAAAGGATTTTTTTTTTCTTTTCAAAGTGACGATTTAATTTTTAAAAAACGTTTATTTTTTCCTGGATTAACATTAACTTATCTACTCTAATTTTATTGCCGATTGCTTTGAAATAAGAATGCTTGTCTCTTTGAGAAATGACAAAAGAATTATTGATAAAGATTATATATTTCAAAATTTTAATGACTGATTTTTATTTTCTCGTATACGAAATTCATAAAGAGAAAGTATTCTAACTGTTAAAAAAATAATTCAAAGTCCAATATCCACTCGTCAGACCTACCAAGGCCCAAAAGCATATTTTTGGAATTGTATCTGTTTATCGCTTTGTCTACATGTCTGTGAACACGATAATTCAAAAACGCTAACAGCTAGACGGATGAAATGTGGTAAATTGACATACACCGTTTGTTGGTTTTTATCAAATTCTGAAAGGAATTCATTTTAAGGCATTCAGAATTCATTCTATCTCTCTGGTTGTCCAAGCACAAGTAAACTCAGTAACTCATAAACTCAATAATCACAAAACGAAGAGAGTTCGATGAATAAAATATGCTACACAATTTGAACATTCTAAAATATAGATTCTTATAAAATTTTGAACTCTATCTATCTAGTTGGTTGAATGTAATTCAGAATGCAATGACTGAAATCTCTGATATTTTGTACATGATTTCTGGACTGCAATTGTAGTTCTGTGTCAAATGTTGGTTTCAGATGGTCAGAAAAAAGAGCAATCTGATATTTCTGATTTAACCGCATTCTGCCGTTATCGCCAAAGATAGTGCGCTACTACGAAACAGAACAATGTCGATTTTTGATGTATCGAAAAAAAAATTGATTATCGAGGTATTAATATCGATTTTTCAAGGTCAATTTTTGAAGAAAAAAATTGAATTCTCGATGTCATGGCGATTAATCTTAGCTGATGATGGTTCGCAATTCCATGAGTCGATCCGCAGACTTATTTTTATTTTTTAATGCTTATTTACTCGAGCTTTTATCATTAATACATTTGCAGAGTTTTTACAATAGTATGATCTGCCCTTCTAAAGCCTATCTTGATTTCATTAGCATATTAGGAACGGACCCGAAAATACATGACCACGTATTTTTTTATAGTTTCTTCAAATGTACCTACTACATTTTAAATAAATTTTGCTGTAAAATGAAATAGTTTTGTGCCTTTCAAAAATTCAATAAGTTGGTGATTAATTCCTTGTTCTGAAATTCTGGCTCAAGCATTTAAAACGACATTTATATGGATTTCATGCTCTGTTTAAAATATGAAAATTATTTGAATTCGATAATAAATTTATGATTATGGTATTACTGTCCATTGAAAAATTTTAAATGTTATGCAAGCAATCAGATTTCTTATAGAATAAATTTAAAATATACCAACAAATTTCATTAAATTTCACTACCCCTTTTTGCATATAGTATACATGCTATATGCATGTATACTATATTTAACTCGTTTTCGTTTTAAAAAGTATTTATTACAGGATTGAAATTTTAGTGCTCGTGTGTTAAAACTATATTATTTAAATTGTTTAAATTTTATTATTTGAGATAATTTACAAACTCGCTGGTAAAAAATGTCTTGACTTATTCTACTTTAAGTTTTCTTTCCCTTCGAAATTCGTTTAAAATTTCAATAAATAAATAATAATTCGAAATTCGTTAAAATTTCAATTCAAATAAATAAATAAATCCGAATTTGTACTTCTAAAAATATTGCTTCATTTCTATTTCATAATGTATTGTTCATTAAATTATATTTTTCTCTTCATAATAAAGATTAATTTGAGTGGCAGATCTGTTCATCCGTCATTTGATCCCTATCGAAATTCCAATGCCATGAAGCTTGATCAAGCTTTCGAGCTGGATTGAACTTTCAGAATTTTCTCTACTGATTGGACTTTTGATTCGGATCCCACATTCGTGTCATCGAGAAGGAGTCAACCGATCAGATTCGTGACAACTCTTTGGATGCGCTTCAGGAAGCGTCATATATATGTTGGATTGATAAACCTTCTGATTTATTTCATATTATTTATGAGTTGAATACATGTTGAAATGTTTATGAATTTTTTTTTCTTTTCACATTTCTATTTCACGCGCTTTTCTATAATATGTGTTTTTGTAATTTGAAAGATTCATAATTTTTCGATTTTTATACCTGTTGGAATTCCTGGCCTCACCATAACGTGATGTAACACTTTCGCTCAAGCGTATTGGTGACGTCAGGGAAAAATCCCATGATCCCACAGAAACAGCTGTGAGTTTCAGTTTCGTTTTGAGTGTTTTTGTGTAGCTTTGGTGAGATTCGGGGTGAGAACAGATCCAGAGATGGTTGTAGGCGATGTGAATGATTCCTACAACTAAAAGGATATATGTATATAATTGTAAATAATTATCTGTGCCTGTGTCCTCGTTAAGCAAATAAAAAATAGATGAAAATGAAAACCGTGGACTAATGCTTTCGATGTTACGTTCTGATTCATGTTGGAATACCTCGATTCTATCTCATCTAGAAGTTCCCGGAACGACAAGGTAAGAGTACCTTTTCTCTTACACTTCGATTAGTGAATTTGGGGCTTATAAATCCCAAAATCTGGCATCCCTGCCGGGATTTACATATATTGAATTTATGTAAATAGATATTGAATTCGAGGTATTTCGAATTAGAATTTGTGAAATTATTAGAAATGGATGTTGAAAGCATTAAAAAATTAAGAGCTCCTACAAGGAGTAATTTTACGAGGTCATTGAATAAAGCTTGTGAAATTTTGGAAAACAAAGTAGAGGACACAGATATATTGGCGGCACAGATAGTCCTTTTAGAAAAAAATATCAAGAATTAAATGATTTAGATGCAAATATTTTAGCTATTTTGCAAAGCGATGCCACGTGCACGCAAGAAAATTTTGATTTAGAATATGAAACAATTACTGCTTATGAAGATTGATTTATAGAAACGAGAACAAAATTACAGAGGAGATTAAACGCGTTAGAAAAACCTATTAACGATGTTACTCTATTGAAAGAATCAGTCGATAGCACTAATCGTAAATTTAGACTTCCGGAACTGGAGTTAAAACAATTTAATGGAAACATTAAAGAATGGCTTCAATGGTGGGGGCAGTTTAAAAAAATACACGAAGATATAAATATAGTAGATGACGGTAAATTCCAGTATTTGTTGCAATCAACACTTAAGGGTTCGCCAGCAAGGCAATTGGTTGTATCTTTCCCTCCAACAGGGAAGAATTATGAGGAAGCTGTCAAGTGTTTGAAGCAGCGCTTCGTAAGAGATGATCTGCTGATTGAAGTTTATATTAGGGAGCTTCTTTCAGTGGTAATAAATAACGCGAATCCTCAAGGTCAAAAGTATTCACTAGTAAAATTATACGATACTTTAGAAGGACAGCTGAGAGCATTAAAATCCTTAGGGGTTGCAGATGATAACTTTTCAGCTATATTGCTATATCCCCTTGTAGAGTCTTGTTTACCCAGCGATTTATTGAGGGTTTATGAACGTAATCAAACTGAATTAAATACAGCAGAAAGTTCAGGGAGTGATAGGTTAACTCAACTCTTAAACTTTCTTAAAAAGGAAATCGAATCGGAACAAAAATTAATAATTGCGCGTTCTTCTTTCGATTTAGAAAGGCATAAAAAACCAACGAATCATCACTTTCGAGAAAAGATAAAGCCATCTGGTTTTGATTTATTTAATAACTCCAGACAAAATTCGTATCCGGTTGATTCAAAAAGTAAGGAATGTGCTTTTTGTGATAAATCGCATTTGACCCAAGATTGTAGATTTGCGAAAGGTTTGACTTACGAAAAGAAGAAGGAAATTCTTTTAAACCGTGGAATTTGTTTCAGATGTTTAAATTCTAAATCCTAACACATAGCACGTTTCTGCAAGCAAACAATTTGTTGTTTTAAATGTAATGGAAAACATTTACCTATCATGTGTAATGCTAATTGTGTATGTCCGAGTACTAAAAATAATGAAAAAAATTCGGAAGAGAACATTACTTTAGATAGTACTTTAACTAACAAAACATCCTTAAGTCAAGTTTATTTACAAACATTAGTAGTAAAAATTCGTGGGAATGGTGAAACGAAATTAATTCGGTGTCTCTACGATACAGGGTCTCAAAGATCCTACATTTCAAAATACGTTGCAGAACAAATGGATTATGAAGTTATTAGTGAAGAATCAATTTTGCATTCTTTATTTAGCGGAGTTGAAAAGGCGGAAAATCATAAAATATACCGGGTACGTTTAAGTAATGTAGACAATAGTTATCTTTGTAATTTTGATGTGTTGGATCAGGAAAAAATTTGTTCCGATATTTTCAGAGTAAAATTATCACCCTATGTTAATATAATAGAATATTTTTAACTGATGTAATGCATTCCTATGATGACCAATTGTTGTATCAGTCATCTCCATTCGAAATTCATTTGTTAATTGGGGCTGACATCGCTGGTAAATTGCTCACATGAGAGGTAAAGCAACTTAGTTCTGGAGTTGTCTGTGTAGGAACTAAATTTGGCTGGACACTGATGGGAAAGACAAATGAGATAGAAAAGAATGACAGTACGTCTTCTGTTTTATCCTGTCATGTTAATGATGCAACCATCTCAGATTTATGGCGATTAGATACACTTGGAATTTGTGATCCAAGTGAAAAGAAAACTAGGGAAGAATTGGAACAATCGGCATAAAAACATTTTTTTCGAACTGCTAGAAATGAAGAGGGAAGGTATCAAGTACGATTACCTTGGGTAGAAGGGCATCCCCCTTTAACAAAATGCAAAAGTATTTCTGAAAAAAGACTTGCAAATTCTGTTAAATCCCTGAAAAAATTAGGAAAAATAGAGGATTACGAAAACATTTTTAAGGACTGGTTGGATCAGGGTATTATTGAGGAGGTAGTTATTTCCGAGCCTGAACACTATTTACCTCATCACTCTGTTTTCAAAGAAAACTCCACAACGAAGATCAGACCCGTCTTCGATGGATCTGCCAGAGGCAAAAATTCACCAGCAATAAATGATTGCTTAGAAAAGGGACCCAATTTGGTTGAACTTATTCCCTCCGTTTTAAACAGGTTTAGAATAGGAAAATATGGAGTTACAGCCGATATTGAAAAGGCGTTTTTACAGATAGAACTACATGAAGATGACAGGCCTTATTTGAAGTTTTTGTGATGGCAAGGTGGTCAGAAAGAAAATGTACGAATTTTTCAGCACCGAAGAGTAGTTTTCGGAATAACCTCCAGCCCTTTCTTACTGGGAGCAACTCTTGATTATCATCTGAATCATGCTCCCCCTAATTACAATAAAACGGCTCAAAAACTTTTGAAGGCTTTTTATGTAGACAACTGCGTCCATAGTGTTGAAAATGAAGCTGAGTTAATGAAATTCATTCACGAATCGATAGAAATTCTTAAACCTGCAAAGTTCAACTTGCGAGGGTGGGAGCATACCCCCTTTGAAGAAGATGCACCAGAAGAAGCAGAAGCAAAAATCGTCCCAGTTTTAGGCTTAAAATGGGAAATTAATACTGACTCACTATCTGTAGATTTGAGAGATTTAGATCCCGTTACAGAAGATCAACCTATTACTAAACGGATCATTTTATCATCATATCATAAAGTTTTTGATCCCATTGAATTTACCTGCCCAACAACGTTGATACCAAAATTGCTGCTACAAGAATGCTGGAAGCTAAAATTATCATGGGATTCCCATTTACCTTCTTGGATAGCAACAAAATTTACAAGGTGGAAAGATCAACTTAAAATTTTAAATGATATTTCTATTCCTAGATGTCTAAACAAAAATGAAAGAGACAGCAATATAACATTACACGTCTTTTGTAATGCTTCCGAGAAGGCATATGCTACATGTATATTTTTGAGGAATGAAGGTATCAATTCGACCAATTGCCAATTGATACGAAGTAGAGCAAGGGTCGCTCCTCTCAAAACTCTTTCAGTGTCTAGACTAGAGCTTTTAGCATGCAATATAGGTGCTAGACTGTGTCATTCAATGAAAGAGAGTTTAGGAATGGAAAATGTTGCTACACGATATTGGTCTGATTCCAGTAATGCTCTTTATTGGATTAAAAAGAACGAAAACTGGTCCACTTTCGTTTTCAATCGCGTAAAAGAAATTCGTCTTTTGAGTGATTCAGATGATTGGTATCATATACCAGGACAGTTGCATCCAGCCGATCTACCTTCTCGAGGTTGCAATTTCGAAAATCTGGCCAAATCTAATTGGTGATTAGGACCTTCGTGGTTAAAAACTCCTCCTGAATATTGGCCTAAATCCAATATTTTCCCAGACGAAGAAATTATAAACACAGAAAAAAAAAAGAAAACAGTTGTTAGTGTAACCAATATGGAAAAAGTAGTTAAAATTTATGATATTTACTCCTCTTATCCTAAACTTCTTATTGTTATATCCTGGATTTATAGATTTGTGGATAACTGCAGAGTGAAACGGGATTTAAGAAAATTTGGAGACATAACTGTGGAAGAAAGAAATAGATCCGAAATCTCCTTAATCAAAACAGTTCAGCGAGAATATTTTACAGGGCAACAAGATAAGCGACTTCAAAAACTCCAAATATTTACTGATGAGAATGAACTTTTCCGAATTAAGACGAGACTGTCATTGAAGAAAGATTTTAAAAACTTTAAATGTCCTATCGTGTTACCAAGTGAACATCCGATAGTTGAAAAACTTGTACGCTGGAAACACTGCTGCCTAGGTCATGCAGGTGTTCAAATAGTGATGGCCAACCTCAGAGAAGAATTTTGGATATTGAAATACCGTAAAACTGTCCGAAAAGCTGTGAAGAGTTGTGTAACTTGCAAAAGATACGATGCCCGAGCAATAGAAACTCCAACAGCTCCATTGCCAATAGATCGTCTTAGAGCGGCTTCTGTGTTTGAAATTATAGGAGTCGATTTTGCTGGACCTCTGTATTTAAAGGAAAATCAAAAGTCCTGGATTGTCATCTATACCTGAGCAGTATTTAGAGCTGTACATCTGGAGCTGACCACTTCACTATCAACTGAAAATTTCCTGCAGTCATTCCGCAGATACGGGGCTCGTCGAGGTAGACCAAGTGTCGTCTATTCAGACAATGGAACAAACCTAGTTGGAGCGAATAACCTTATCAAAAAGATAAACTGGGCGACAGTTGCAAAATACAGTTCCGTGAATAAAATTGACTGGAAATTTATTCCCCGTCTGCACCCTGGTGGGGTGGCTTTTGGGAACGTTTAATTGGCATTGTTAAAAGAATTCTTCGTTAAGTTCTAGGACAAACATATCTAAATTATGAGGAATTATGTACAGTCTTATGCAACTGTGCAAGTGTCATCAACGGTCAGCCTCTAACTTATGTAAATGATGACTCAAGTGACCTAGAACCTCTTACTCCCAATATGTTGCTGCAAGAAGTTAGAGAGATTGGAATACCTGATCTAGATCTCCTAGATAGTCAATCTCTAAATAAAAGATTTGCTTATCGCCAAAGGTTACGACAAGATCTAAGAAAACGCTTTCGCTCTGAGTATTTGGGACAGCTCAGGCAATTTGAAAGAAAAATAAGAAAATTCCCGTCTATCAAAATTGGAGACATCGTTCTGATATCCAGTGACAATATGAAAAGAATGGACTGGCCTTTAGGTAAAGTCATCGAAGTCTTCACATCTTCAGATGGAAACATCAGACTTGTGAAACTGAAAACCAAAAGTGGAAAAATCCTACGCCCAACATTGAGACTGTATCCTTTGGAAGTTTGCGAACAAGGACGTTTTCCAAAAATGTGAACCACCGGTAAAATTTACCTGCGATGATACCAGTGCTGCTGAAAGAGATTCTCTGAAGAAACCTGAACCTGATGAACCAACCTCCAGGTATGGCAGGAGATTAAAAAAGGTAAAGAGACTCTTAATGTGAGAACTGAACTTTTTCTTTCTTACAAAGACTCTTATATTTTGAACATTTATTATCTACTTCATATCTTAAGAACTTTAATTGAGAATTGAACACCAAGATATACTTTTTTACCTTAGATATACTTTGATATAAATGGTAATTTGATATATTTCGATGAATAGTAATTTGATATTTTGATGTATGAAATATTTATGTAATTTTGACAGTTAGAATATTTTCTCGATTTATATTCGATAGTATAAGCATTTTCTTAATTCAATTATTTTGATGTTTGTCAATTTGTATTTGATAATTTTGAATATTTTAAAAATATTGATTTGATTATTATGTTTGAGTTTTCTGTAATTAAAACTCAAAGGTGGGAGGATGTTGGAATTCCTGGCCTCACCATAACATGATGTAACACTTTCGTGCAAGCGTATTGGTGACGTCAGAGAAAAATCCCATGATCCCACAGTAACAGCTGTGAGTTTTGTTTTCGTTTTGAGTGTTTTTGTGTAGCTTTGGTGGGATTCGGGGAGAGAACGGATCCAGAGACGGTTGTAGGCGATGTGAATGATTCCTACAACTAAAAGGATATATGTATATATTTGTAAATAATTATCTGTGCCTGTGTCCTCGTCAAGCAAATAAAAAATAGATGAAAATGAAAACCGTGGACTAATGCTTTCGATGTTGTGTTCTAATTCACGTTGGAATACCTCGATTCTATCCCATCTAGAAGTTCCCGGAACGACAAGGTAAGAGTACCTTTTCTCTTACACTTCGATAAGTGAATTTGAGGTTTAGAAATCCCAAAAATACCTTTAAAAAATATTGCCTCATTTCTATCTCGTATTTTTTTTATATTGACTTATGTTGCTTTTTATTTATGATAAAAATTATTTTTAACTGCAGTTCGGTTCATTCGTCATATGATTACTAATCTAGATTGATCTTAATTTTGTAATGGAGTTTGATTACTAATCAGTTTTTGCCATATTTCTTCTTCACATTATTCAAATTAATAACTGCTAATACAAAAATCTATGATTCTTTATTATG
This sequence comes from Argiope argentata, assembly GCA_026289955.1. Classification (NCBI taxonomy): domain Eukaryota; kingdom Metazoa; phylum Arthropoda; class Arachnida; order Araneae; family Araneidae; genus Argiope; species Argiope argentata. Next base: position 1,744,826 of record JAOUZG010041418.1, on the reverse strand, counting down.
GTCATTAGTAAAAAAAATGAAGCAATGAAAACCCGCTACCTTTCTATTAAATCACCGATGAATAATTACTCAAACATATTTACTTAACATTTGGTTTATCAAAGCGCTATTAGCTGATAATTTATCTGCAAGGCTTTGTATTTCAGAAGATGATAAACATAGGTTTCAACTCCTTTTCATGGCCTATATGAGCTTTAATAAATTTAACTTCTCAACCTTTATCAGCAGCCTCTGATATATATTTTTTTATGTTTAAAAGGCTTTTTTTTTGTCCTGAGATTTTAGAAGCCTAATACCATCATTTTTGATATCAAAATAGCCCGAGTAGTGACATTTGTAAAAACAATGTTTCATACCTCCATAGCCTTTCGCCCCTCTTTCTACAATGTCTTTATGTTTAATATCCTTCGCTATAGATTCTTTCCTTCATTACTTCTGAAATCGGGGAAAAGCTGAGTATTTCTTCCTAAATGTCATTATTATGTTAATTCATATAATGAATAAAAAGCGTTGCTTTTTTCAAATTCCATGGAGGGCATAAAACAGCAATGCAGTTTGCGAGCATCTGAAGTAAAACCATGTTTTGTTCTCTGATGAGATTTTAGGTTTCTTGCATTATTGAATTTTCTATTACGATCCTTACAAGAGGATCCTTAAAATATTTATAAACTCCAAAAATTCTTCTTTCGCATGGATTTTTAAAATCTGCGTTTTAAATTCAGGTTGCTAGCATATTGTTGTTTACATTACAAATATTCAAAATTACCGTACATTTGGAATTTATGTTATGTACTGAAAATACTTTACTTTCTGAATCACTTGTGTTACTGTCATTTTCAGGCATGAATTGAGCCTTAAAAAAGAGTCGTTGCTTTGAAAATTCATGAAAACTCATTAAAAAGTAAAACTAAATTCAAAAATGGAAAAAAAGTGAACAAAAAAGAAGATTTTCAAAAGCGAAAATTCGATTCAATATCAAAGTGAATTGGCTCGTTTTCTGCTCGAGAAAGCTGTGCATCTTTTGCAGCACGCGCAGTTTTCCCTTTGGTCAGTTGTTGCGGGCGCGGACTGAGGTTTCGAAATGAAGTGTAGAGTTTATATGGCGCCGGCAGGGGCATCTCCTTGAACATGGCTAGATGTTGAGAGAGGCATTGATTTCGTTGAACTGACTTAATTTGTTCGTCGCTTGGTAGCTTCGAATGGAATCAGATATAGGCAGTTGCGTGAGGTAGTGAAAGGCTGCTTTTCTATTGGCTGCTGTCGTTTGATGGTAAGTACTGTAAAAGGTCTGCGTGTTTGCGTGGGACATAGGGAAGAGTTGTGGCATTCGAGATTGCATTTAGAAAGATAAATAGCTTGCCCATTGGGGTGGTGACTTTCATAATTTCTCTCATTCCGTTGAGTATTTGGGGGAAGCTAGAGAACTAATTCCTACTTTTGTTTATTATTTCGACAGTATCATTGAGATTTTCATTTGGATTGCTAGTGTTTACATTTTCGAAGGGGAGGGGGCTTTGTCTATTTGTTTCTAATGGTTGAAGGATATTTGATGAAAATGAAAATGAAATGAGCAAATGAAAAGTTGGGTTTGACAACATTTATTTTAAAATAGTTTTTCCTATTTATTTGGGGGTTATTAGGCTTGGGAAATTTTGGGCAACCTCTGTATGCTGCTATGTGGCCATGTTGCTCACAATTTATGCATTTGGGATTTTAATATTTCTCTTTTGGGGGGCAGTTTCTCGACTGATGCTTGCCATTGCGCTTGAGGCATCTGGGTTTCATGGAGCAATTACTTGAAACATGGCCAAAATTATTGCAATTTAAACATTGGTCTATAGAGTAACGGCCTCTGTAGTGTTCAACTGTCACTCTTAGGTATTCAGTATCTCTCAGTTTGTAAATATCGTCCACGATGCTATTTTTATTTCATTCAACAAGCAGGATAGGTAAAGGTTTCCTGGTTTTGTACTGGGACAGCCTAACGATTTTATTTGCTGAAAAACCTCGGGATTTAAGTTCTCTTTCTAAGGAATCGTTCATGTACTTTATAGGGAGACCTTTGATGACTACTTTTACCGATCTCTGAACTCTGGATCTTATTACATAAAATTCAAAGTTGTTTTCTCTACAGAAATCCTGAATTTTTCTATGATTATCAATGGTCTCGGGGAAAACTTTAATGAAACCATTTCCTAGTTTGTTATTATTAACGAGAAATTTTCCATTAATTCTAATATCTTATTATAATCATTCGTATATTTCAACATTATTGGGAGAATTTTTTCAATATTTTTATTTTAATCATCTTCTGGGGTTTCTACTTTTTCGTTTGCAAGGGTTTCAAATAGGTTAGTTAAAAAGAATTTCTTCTTTATTTTGGGTTGGGGCTACAACTTTGGTCGTTTTTCTTTTACGGGAGGGAATAAAATTCTTATTTAATTCGTTATTTTGACAGCTTTCGGGGTTAATTAAAAAATTTCACCCTTTAGTTGGTCTCTCTGCTTGTTAATTGCTTGAAACTTCTTGCTTACTTCAACCTGTTCATATGGCGGTGCAACACATGGCAAGTCATTAAACTCTTTCATGAGTGCCGAAATTGACATCTCTATTTCAACTAGCCTCCGACAATTTTTGCATCAACATTCAGAATCATCAGAACTGACTGACTCTGTTTCCCTGTAGTGTGGGTCAGTTTCTTTTGAATCAGTGTTTTTTTTCTTTTCCTAATTTCTTTTGAATCCCAAGATCCCTTTCAAGAAAAATCCTGATAAGGGCGAGTCGGGCTCGAGGTGGAGATAACAAATCCATCTTTCATGAAATGTGATCTCTCCATACATCTTTCTTCCTCCATGACTGGAGATAGAATGGACTAAAAGTTTAACGTTAGATTTTACTCCTTAAGGATGCCGTATACAAACCACCTACAGTTTTAAAATGGAGTCATCCTATGCAGAAACATTGCTATCTTTTTTAAGTTTGCTATTGCGGTTTCTTTTTTTCAATTCCTACTATTAGCTTATTCTTATTCTTTTATTCAATTCCTATATATATATATATATATATATATATATATATATATATATACACAGGGTGTCCCATTAATATTGGAACAAACTTTAAGGGGAGGTAGAGGACATGAAAACAAACATTATTTAGTGGGCTACCATGGGGCGTAAACGTCTTCTGTAGATGCTAGGGGGCGCTAAAGTTTGTACAAAACTACAAACGATAGTTAAAAACAGAAAAATTGGTCGATTCGTTTGCAGTTTTCGCTAAAATCACTCTTTATATCACCTTTAACTTTAAAAAAAATATTTTAAAGCAAAATTCAAAAATTATTGATAGAGGGCGCTTTAGACTATAGAGTTACGAACAACTACTTTTTACCATTATTTTTTGCACGGAGTTAAAATTATTCTAAATTTTAGACTCGAAATCGAAAACATTGAGATCGGGTAACTAGGAAAAATTTAACTGTGAACGGGGGGGGGGGGATTTTAAACGCTCATAAGAGCTGTACAATCTATTCGATTTTGTTGTGGTTTGCGTCTTAATTATATTCCCTTGGCAATTATTTTCTTCAAAATGGCGTACACCTTTGGTGTCCTCATCCTTCATTCCCATCCTACGTTTTAATGACTGATGAAGCGTACTTCACGCGAGAGGGGATGTTCATCTCAACCACAATGGCTGGTGAGAATCCTCATGGCATAATACCACATGCTCCCCAACATCGCTTTTCAGTGAATGTTTGGGTTTTTTTGGTTTGTGACGTATTAGTTGGGCCTTACTTGCTGCCATTGCCCCTAACATCTGCAAATTATCTGATATTTTTTCAAGAGATTTTACCAACTTTACTTGACACTGTGACACAACATATCAGACGTCGTATGTGGTTTCAGCATGATGGGGAACTTCCCCATTATGGCAGACGTGTTCGAGAACATTTTGGAACACGTGTTTCGTCACCGATGGATTGGTGGTGGTGGACCAGTTCAGAGGCCACCCCGATACGATGATTTGAACAGCATCGATTTCTTTTTTTGGGATGCGCTGAAAAGTCTTGTGTATGCAGCAAGTGTTAATTCAGATGAGGATTTAATTCAGATGAGGAATTGTCTGTGCTGCTGCGGCTATCCAGCAAAATGCAGGTATCTTTGAAAGAGTTCGCCAATCCATGGTCCGATGGTGTAATGCATGCATCGCTAGCAATTGTGGTTACATTGAACATATTTTATGAAATTTTCAAACATAATTTACTATTTTTGTAATATCTGTGCATATCTAATAACTTTTATCAATAAATATTTCTGGTGATCTCAATCAAGCGTCCCTTCATTTTTGTGTGTGTGCGTGTGTGTGTTACATTGCTATGTGATTCCGAGTTGTCTTTGCATCCCTAACACTCCCTGAGAGTATGTTGGTCTGGATGTAAAACACCCAGGAGTAATGTCATTTGAAATTTCGGAGAGGTGTCGTAAGCGCCCTCTATCAGAAAATGAGGAAAATTGGTAAACGTATATAAAAGAATTTGAATTTTGCATATATAGCTGCATATCTGGACGGGCTAATCAGTGATGATGGAATGCAGAAGTAAAATGTACAGCAAATATTACTCCGGATGGGGCAATCAAAGTTTTTTTTTCTTTTTAAATCTATTTTGGAAATTAAGTAAGGATGGAAAAGCAACCCTAAATAAAAATCACAAATATTATTTTCACTTGCAGGCCAGTTTCATATAACACAAAAAAACTTTTATTTTGAAAGGAGTCGGAGATGGGACAAAAACAGAAAAGATGATTCGAAAATCCAATATTTTGGCAATGGAAAAAAAAATTAAGAATCTTTTATTTTGACTGTTTATTTCCCAAATTCGTTGATCTCAGATATCGTAGATGAATGAAAATTCGGATCCTTTTTCGATTATAAAGTTCCAAAGAAAAGAGAGAGAGAGAAAAAGGGAGAAAACACAAATTTTTCTGTAGCCTTTTTTTTTTCTCTGGATATTTTTTATAGCTGTACTATTTTTACATATTATTCTGAAATCAAAGCTATTTTCTCTGCATTCTTTTTTTGTAAAAATTTTGTTTATTTGACCTTGCGTTTATGAGATCTTGTACATACATTTTTCTTATCCATATATCAAGCAATAAATGATGATTAATTCTATTATAAGTAGAAAATTAAGATTGCTTTTATCAGAAAAAATAATTATCGGAATTAAATTAATTTAAAAAGAAGTAAATTATAAGAAAATTTATCTATATATATATTATTTACTAATAAATGAATATTCTCATATATCTGAATGAGTTTTCTTCAAAATCGCTGTTATCTATAGTCTTTTTATGACTATAAAAATGTATATATGTATATGCATATTACAATAGTTCTCTATGCAATATCTTTATTAAGAAACTCGCTGCCTTTGGCGACCAGCTGGTTCAGAAAAGTTATCTAAAATTTTCAATTACATATTCTATATAACTTGGTCTCTATATAGCTTCTTCTGCAAAATATTTAACTATCAAAGTTTCAGATTTTGATTTATAATTCAGTTTTTCAGTTTTACTGTAGTATAATTAAGTAGGCCTTCAACAGTTATGTTCATTGTATTACTTATTTCTTGCTAATTTTCTGTCAGAACCCATAACATTTACACTTTAAATAAGAGTGGAAATGTTAAACTGTAATTAATATAAAACATTTTTTACTGAAACCGAGCATATTTTTTAATAGGAAAATTGAAAGAAGAGTCGTCCAGTACTGAAATAGTAAGTGCATTGAATCATTCAACAGAACTTTTTTTTATTCTTCATAAAATTCAGATTTTATTCTTACTTTCAAAACATTTGAATGATACAAATGAAAATATTTTATTTGACTTCTGTCAATAAATGTCCTGATAAAAAATTGATGAAGTTTACATTTTACTCAGTCCTTTTGTTTCAAGGAATCATATTCGGAGAAATACTCTTAACACTTTAAGTTTTAAATTAATAGATAAACTTTCTATCTTATGAGATCAAATCTGTCAGTTTTTACATATCAATATTAGATCAATCAATATTTTCATAATCATAGGCCAATCACTGTCGAGAAACCCTGGTAGCGTATCTTCTTTGAGACGATCTATGAAATGGTCTAAAATCGCCAGTTTTTACAGAAGAGCGATATTCAAATTTCATAAATTATTCAGTTTTAGTTAATGATTTAGTTGATTGGAGTTCAAAAAATTTTATTTAAAAATTGATGTCTCATAAAAATTTAGTACCATTAAAAAAATAATTTTTTGAGCTTTATCGTGATGGAAAAATCACTTTTGTGTTGTTATAGTTTTGGAAGTTACAGCGTTGTAAATTTTATAAAGTGTATTCCTTTTTAAATTTTGTTATTCCTTAATGTAATAAATTATTGGATGTATAAGGATCAACGATAGTCAAATTAATTTAAAATTAGATAAGAATATTATCTGTAAAGCTTATAAACAATGCTGAATGAGAAAGTTGTTGTATTAGTTGAAGTTTACTCTTTCATTTTTTTCAAATTCCCATTTCAGTTGATATTATTGCAAATTAAAACAGATGCATTGCTCAAAACACGCGAAGTATAAGGTTTTTACAACAGTAGTATATGTTACGTTTCTAATAGAGTTTGAAGTTAAATATACTCTTTTGAGTAAACGATGAAAAACAAGCTAATTAAATTTTAGCAACCTTAAATCTGAATTATAAAAATTTACTAAAACTAAATTGGTCACTGCTTTTATGAAAACTTTTTTTATATGCCTAAGAAATTATTCCTTTTTATCATTTTCAGATTTTTTTTTATGTATAAGTAAAAATAATTAGAAATCTTAGATGAATTTTCGGTCTGAAATTTTCCAAAACTTTGATATGAAATATATAATCCTGGTTAAGCAGATGAATGGTGGCACTTAAACCAAATTAATTTAGAAACAATCACACAATTAATGGCTTGAAAAGTTTCAAAACCAGGAGACATTTAATATAATATGTGCATTTTACAATTTAATTCATTATTTTTTCTGCCAATTTATATGCATTATCATATTCATTTGATTGTATTTCACGTTTAGAAAAGCTGAGGAATAGAATTCATCCTAACATTATTTCCAAAATAACTTTACTTTACTTTTCCTTTACTTTTTAATATGGTACAAATGAGCCAATTACTAATTACTCTCTCTCTCTCTCTCTCTCTCTCGAAAATCAGGCAAAAATCTTAATATATTTTAAACAAATAATTTCCTTATAAAAGTTCAAAACAATTAGGGATATTTTATTAAAATTCGCTGTTAGGACTAAAACTATCGAGGGAAAGGATTGAACCTGTTCTTTGGTCATAAATCCGTGGTCTTTCAATTTCATAGACCCACAGATCTTGCCCTATCCTCCTGGATTGAAAAAATAATTGTTAAAAATAATCGTAATGAACTAAACAATATAAATATTATATTATTCAATTACTCCTGCTAAATTACATGATTTTGATTAACTTATAATTAACTGAGTTACGAAGAGTAATTAAATGTCAGAAAATGAATGTTCTTCAATAATTAATCAGTGATGAGTTTTATATTCTAAGAGTCCTTCTAACATTCACGCTCCACTTCAGTACGAATTTCTGGACAAGCATAGAAAATCTAAAGTACCTAGCTCAAAGAGTATCTTTTCCAAAAACGTTTGAGTGCTTCACCAAATCCACTCTTGATGTACAAAGACAGTATCGGTTTTCAAAAGTCCTCTTCTAAGAGTAAGGGAAAGTTTTATAGTGGTAGTTTGGTGGGTCGATTGACCTTCTGTATGTCACACTCCCACACAGCAATATCTCCTGGGGACTAGGAATTCTTTTCTTGTTGTGTTTTTTTGGCTTGTCAATCAAACATTTTAAGCCTTTTCCTCCATTAGTTTGGTCACTACCTTATCCCCCCACATGGATAGGAAGCGCTTTCTTTGACATCGGATTTCTGTATATGATACTCTTAAACTCCAGTCTTTCGCACTTGTGGTGAAAACAGGATGCCTTCATAGTGTTCTTTTTTCTTTTATGATTTCTTTTTCTTCGAGTTTATTTATTTATTTATAAATCACTAGTATGTTTCCATTTTTGATTTATTTCAATATACACTGCTCAAAACAAAGAAAAGATATTGAGGTTGTAGGTTGATCTTTCATTTGGAGATTGTCTGAATGATTGATAAATTATCAACAAACATAGTAGGTTATATGAGATAAAAATGACATTTGTTTTGGCAGAAAAAAAATGCGTTTTGTTGAGCATTTGGGTACAAAAGGGGAAAAACAACACAATTTGTGCTTAAAAGAAAAACAAACAAAAAAACGTGCTTCCTTAAAAGAAAATCGTTTCTAGAATGGGGTAAGGTTTCCTCGGAAAGGTCAGCGACGTTGTGCACCTTTGAGGCATCCAAAAGAACTCTTTTTCAGTTCTTGAAGAATTTGTGGAGGTGGTAGGCATCCTGAAATTCGTTTGCCTAGAGTTTCCCAAACGTGCTCCATTGAGTTCATGTCTGTAAAACACACTGGCCAATCTATTCATATGATTCCATCCTCCAAAAGGAATACATTTACCAAGTTAGCAAAGCGTGGCCTGCAGTTGTCGTCCATTAATATTAAGTCATCTCCAATTGCTGCAGCATAGGGGACTACAATAAGTCTCAGGATCTCATCTCTATATCGATGATCGGTCAGAACTCAATTTCGAATGATATGGAGATGCCAGCATAGACCATCACTCCCCCACTGCCAAATCTTGCACTTTCGTGCACGAACGGAAGATTGTTTCTAGAGCTATTTTCCCTCCAGATGCAAAAACGTCTATTATCAGGATAAACAGAAAAACAAGATTCATCAGAGAAAAAAATATTGAGTCATTCATTATTCCTCCAGTTCACATGTTCTGTTGCTCACTCCATGTGAGCGCGAGGATACCTTGCTGTTAATGAAACGTACATCATAGGTTGGCGAGCATATATATCTGCCGCGTGAAGGTGAATTCGGACAGTTGGTGAAGAAACTGTCAAGCCAACTGCCGAGGGAAGGTTTTGAATAAGAGTGGTATTCATACTTCGGTGTCTCCAAGTCGTTAGCGATAAATAATGGTCTTTATTGGGCGCTGTTGCATGTCTACGTTCGTGCTCTGATCATCAGCCTGCATTTCCAGTTTCCAAAAGACGGTTCCAGATCCTGGAAATCGCGCTTTGTGAAACTCCAATAGCTTCTGCAACTTCAATATGTGCTTTCCCAAGTTTCTGATTCGGTTAAATGTCTTTGTTGAGACATCCCACTCATCCAAACAACGTGCTTACTGAATGTCGATCATTCTTTTCCGCTGTGTCTTACATTAAGTTAAAAGCCAAATCAAACTCGTTGCCACTAAAGCGTCGTCTTCAACGCCAAACTCTAAATTTGCATGCTACGAAGTTTGAAAATAAGAACAATTTGTTTTTGTGACTCTTTATTTCCCTTTTATAAAAAAAGGAAAGGAAAAAAAAAAGGTTATACTGTTATTTTATACCAGACTTACAATATCTTTTAATTGTTTTGAGCAGTGTATTATACCCTTTTATTTTATTATTATTATTTATTATTTATTTTGTATTTCTGATTTGCATAGCCTTTTTCATCTTCCCATATTGGTCTGTTATAGCGTTTTAAGTGAAAACTTGTATGTTTTTCATTTAATTGTTCGATACTGTTTGCAGAAAGTACTGCAATTCTTTAGTAGTTCACAATAATTATTTTCCCTCTACAATTAGCTGAATTCATGTAAAATGCTCCTAGCATCAGTTAATCTGGAAGTGAATTTTCTGATTGTTTACGTATGACATACTGCTAGCTTTTTTTGAGAATGATAAAAATTGTATCATTAAAAATTAGTCTGGCCTTCCTTATTTGTTATGCATTTGGAACAGTTTGATGTCCATTCACTCGTGCATTTTATAGAGAGAATACTAAAAGATATTCAAAACAAATTGTTGGCTTTATTATTTCTTCGTTCTTTTTAACCTCATACATTTTCCCCTGCCAGTCAAAGAAAAAAATAACAAAGATTTCCCCCTTTAGAAAGAACAAGAAAAAAAAAAGATAAAAGATAAATGAATTCAACATGGAACCGGTTTGAAAGTCAACTCATTTTAGAACTCTGTTCCTCTGCTCGCGAGTGTGATGTCAACTTCAGCGACCCCTCCCACTTGCCGAGTTAGGGTTTCTCTTAAGGTTGTATTAATGTGGCCCCTGTAATTAGCATGATTTCAAGCTATGAATTCAGTTCCTTTTGAAAAATAAGGCAGGGAAGAGATTGAAATTGAAGATTTTTAGGGGGATGAAGTCATATTCTATTCAAATGTAACTTTACACATTGATAATACAGTGAATAACTTCAAAGCTGATGGATCCACAATAAACATTCGAAGCTCGAATTAGAAAGCACCGAACCTAAAGCTATATACAGGCAGAAAAAGGAACTATTTTGAAGTTTAAAATTCAGAGCGGATTATTTTTTTGTTTTAGTAAATAACACTAATCTAATAAAAAATAAATAATTTGTTAAATATTGTATTATATGCTAAGGTCGTATTCAAGTAACAGAAGCAATAACAAAACCACACAATTTTTAGTTTTGAATTTGAATTAACAAAAATAGATTTTAATTAGAAATGATATTTTAACATCAAATTAATAGGAAATTGAAAAGACCAGAGAAAAATTTAAATTATTTAAGTCCCACAGTATCTTTAGATTGTTTTAATCTTTATCTTGTTTTTAAGGGAAGTTTTAAAACAATAGAACTTATTTCTGTCTATCAAAATAACATACAAAAGCTTTAAAAGGTAAGTGTGTGCCTGCTGGCTATCACCAGAACAGATTTCGAAATGCACACCTTCAGCATCTAACAAAGTTGCTTTAAGTATACTTTGAATGCTGAAGACTTACTTTTCGAAAACAGTTTTTTAAACGTTTAAAATTAAGCCAGCTCTATCGCCAATAACTATGAAAAATTATGGTACGAAAAGGAGATATAATATTTGAGTGCCAGGAATTATCTTTCGAAGGATTTTCGTTGTGAATTTAGGATATTTCATCTCATCATTACAAAGGATTTGAGTTTGGGGAAATTCACTCCACGTGACGTTCCCTCCCGAGAGAAGGAAATAAAAAAAACATTCAATAATTCATTTCATCCTGCAGCTTTCGTCAGACATGGATTTATTAGGAATATTTTGAATTCGATCATTTTTCCCCACAAAGACTTTATTTATACCATTAAAAATGATGTTTCAAAAGTCTCCAGCTTTGCAGCACATATCCTAGGTTTGCAGGAGCAATATCGGCATAGGTCAGTGACCGGGCAGTTTCGGACTAGAAAAGTTATGGCTTTATTGCTTTAATCACTTTAGTAAGAATCCAGTACAGTTATTTCAAGTTTTTTTTTTCTCTGGCGAATTAAGAGGGGTTTTTTTTTCCTTTTTTTATTTGATTTTTCCACTAAAAATAACATTTGAAGTAAAACAACACATATAAAATATTTTCAATATTGAGAAGCGTAAAACTGCCGTAAGTGCTTTAAAAATGAATTTTGCATAAAATTTGCGTATATAAGGTTTAATCATTACTTTCATTTTCATACATTAAAAATAAAATATTGAAATCTATTTTATGTATTATATTATGTTATTGCACTGAAATAAACCGAAGTATGTTTATGAATAATGTATATAAATATTATAATATTAAATTTTTATATCTATGCAGTGAAAAGAATTTTTCAAATGTTGATTACATTTTAAATACATACGCGTTTTAAGAACAATGAAACATTCGATACGCTTTTTGTTCATATTTGGAAATGCTAATTTATGAAATTTCAGGGGTTTGTGAAATGTCCTCTATATTGTGTGGCACGAATAGATTTTTCTTAATAGCGAAACATTAAATTAAACTAATGAACCTTTCCTTTTGTTTAACTCATAAATTATGCTTCAGTATAAAATCTATTTATTTTGATGAAAATAACGCGTGTCTACATTTATGCCCGATCATTCTTGTAGAATCTTTATTTTAAGTCTTATCTGAACAGAAAGTCTTCGAGAAACATGATCTTTGAATTTGAATGGATCCTCTTTTACTTTCTCATGTACGAAGTGTTGGGATTTTGACGTTTTTGGCCTCCTTTCATTCAAAAAAAAAAAATCTTTTTGCCATCAAACTCATTAAGCTGGTCTTTAAATTTAATTTGTGGACCCCTTTTAAATATGGTGTTTCGAGGAGATGAAGAAAAATCGAGAGCTTTTCGGCTCAGAGAGCTTCCGATTCCACCAAAGAACCTTTGTAGAAGGGGTCTCATTCCATCGAGGCCAAATATCCTGCCGTTGGTGAGGGGGGGGGGTGCTCATTCATCGTCCTCGTCATCTGACCTCGATTCAAAATCCAGAGATCCACTCCAAATCATCTCTCATGTAGCTTTAAAATGGGCCGTTAATATAATTAAACTGAGCTAAACTTGCTGAATTTTGAGCTCAATCCAATGAGAGGTCCTCAGTCGAGAATCATGTAAACAAGATCACCCCAAAATGCAATGACTTCAATGCAAAAAATTTGGTATGCTATTTTATGATTAAAACTGTAGTTTGGTGTCAAACTTTGATTTCAATTAGCATTTCAAACATAAATTCGATTTTCGGATATTATTGACTGCATACCAGGAATTAATCGCTAAAAAACTCACAATAGATTCAGTAAAAATACTATGTCGATATTTCGATAGATTAAGTTCAAAAGGTTGATTTCGGTACGATTGTGCGCCTCACCTAAGGTTTTGCTGAGCGTGGGGGATAGCACCTTTATTATGCCAGAGGGTATAGCGAGGAGAACTCTCTAAAATATTTTTACATTAGACTTTCGAAGATTCTAATAAATGGCGACAAATTGCTCACAAGACACAACGTTTATTCAAGACAGCATGAACACACACACACAAATACTACATAGATATTCTTTCTCCGAGAGGGTAACAGAAGCGTCTCCTCGTGGGCGAAATCAATTAGTATATCAATATTTAACGCTCCCCAATGCATCACAAATTACTCTTGAACTTCTAAATTATATCATCTTTCCACTGGCCTTCTTAAAGTACCATTAGAAACCTTGAGTTCACCAGATCTAATTTTGCCATCTCTACCTGGAAACAAAGTTTTAATTTTACCCAACTTCCAGTGACATCTTTTAAGACTTTCCTCTCCAATTAGAACCACGTCATCAAGTTTAAAGTGAACACAATTCTTAGGTATTTTAGAAAACATAGCAGATCTTAGTTCCAAAATATACTCTTGATAAAGCCTTTTACGGAAATTATCAAACAACAATAATCTGTATTTCCATTTTTTCATAAGATTACATTTTGAAGAGTTAGGTATTTCATTTGGTGATGGCAAAACAGTTAACTTTGACCCAGTTAAGAAATGAGATAATGAAAGAGGATCTGGTTCATTTACATTACAATACAAATATGTAATTGGGTGTGAATTAATCACTGCCTCAACTTCAACTAACACTGTATACAGTTCTTCATAAATTAATGATTTACCTAAAATACATTTTAAACATGTTTTTACAGATCTTACCCTGAACCCTCCCTACCAGGGAGCACCTTCGATAATGAATTTCCAAGTAACACCATAACTCACAATAAATCTGGAAACACTTTCATTAATACACAATTGATACAAATATTTCAATTCTTTATCAGCTCGTTTAAATGTTTTTTCATTATCAGAATATATTATCCTAGAGACACCACGACGTGAAATAAATATACGAAATGCTTGAATGAAACATTCTGCACTTAAATTTGATACCAATTCCAAATGTATTGCTCGAGTAACGGCACAAGTAAACAAAGCAATATACACTTTAAAGTCATCTCTTAAAATTAATGGTCCCGCTCAATCCATCCCACTTATCTCAAATGGTTGCGACTTCTCAATTCAAAGAGGAGGAAGGGGAGCTGAAATGTATTGACCCGGATTAGCATTAAAGTTTTTACAAAATCTACAACTATGTAAGATTGATTTGATGAAACGTCTAGCTCTTAATGTCCAAAATTTGGCTCTTGTTTGAATTAAAGTTTTGTTAATACCACTATGAAGAACTTTTTCATGATTATTCAAAACAACAAGTCGAGAAAAATAAACATTAGGCAATATAATAGGATTCACTTCATCTACATCTAAAGAGGATTTAACTGAACTACTCTTTACTCTTAACAAACCTTTAACATCAATTTTATGATTAAGACCATACAATTGAGAATCCTTATCTATACATTTTTTGCATTTGATACAATTAATTTCATTTGAAAAACACTGAAACTGTGACAATTTTATCCAATAATCCATAGCACTGGACACTTCTTCAGCTGTTAAATGTCCAACTGTTTTTTGCTGTTATTTTAAGTTTTTCAGACACCTAAACACCTTAGGTAAATTGCTGAAATTTTGAATGTCAAGTATTGGTTAAACAATACTTGACATTCAAAATTTCAGCAATTTACCTAAGGTGTTTACCTAAACAATCAACATACATGCAGTTACTGAGAGGTTCTGCAGTTTTTGGATATTCACTTCCAAATTTCTTCAAATGATGTTTGATATAAGCACCGAGAGAGAAAAAAAAAGCTGGATTTAGCTCCGAACATCACACGGCACATCGTGTAGATCTGAATCTTTGGATTCGATAAATTCGAATCAACATGTATCCATAGAAATCGCATGGCATCTCGATCCTCACGATCAATTGATATTTGAAGAAATACTTTTTGAATGTCTGCAGTAAAGGCAATTCGATGCATTCTAAATTTCAGCAAAACTTTCAAAAGTTCAGGAATAAGATTTGGACCTTGAAGTAAACAATCGTTTAACGATTTCTGATTCATTTCTTTTGAAGATGCGTCATAAACCACTCGCAATTTTGTAGAGGTGTGATTCTTTCTAAGCACTACTCGATGAGGAATGTAATAGGTTCTTTCACTTTCAGTTGCTTTTCAACAATACCATCTTTGATTTGATCACTTATAACATGTCTATAATCATCATAAAAATTTAAGAGAAATAAGTGCGAAATTGTTTCAATAGATTAAAGAATCTTTTTCCTGCGTTTACATAATTGTCATGTAATGCGACATTTTCCTTAATCCAAGGTAATCTAACTTCCTAACGGCCATTTTTTTTCTCTACCGATTTTTCAAACAATCTTAAAGCCTTTTCATTTTCTAATCGCTCATCAAGACAATCTACATCAAGGATTCAATATTCTAAAATGATTCCAATAATCTCGACAGCTTCTCCTCAAGTAATAAATTAGAGCAAATGGTATCTACTGAGTTGAACTCCGAAACAGAAAAGTGGTCTTGAATATATCAGCCAAAAATCGTATTCAAAGCATCTTTTTCGAGAATGCGGGATGGAATAAGACCATTCTGATTTAAACATAGATTCGTGGTGTGGTTTTTCACATTTCTTTCAATATGAATGCTTCTTTAAACAGAAAATAAAACAGAAATAAAACTTAACTTAAAAAATAAGACTGAAGACTTAAAATAAAACTTAATAATATAAATTAAAGAGTATTAATAAAATGCCAAGTCATTTTTTTGTGCACGAGTACTCTTTGAAACTTTTTGACACATAAGCGTTATTATTATTATTAAAGTTATTTTTATTATTGCTATCCGTGATTTCTAATTCTTGTAATGTATGTTTGTTACGGAATGTATTCATGATTATTTCTTCATTTCAATTCCAAAATTAGGCAGGTTAAAATTTCAGTGTGACAGAAAAATATTCAAGCTTTTCCTCACTTACTTTGCCATAGAAGAAGGATTTAGAAAATCGCTTATCTTTATTTTTTTTTAAATTCAAATGAAATACAACTGATACACACCGTTTACGACTTAGAGAGGTTTATTTCAATTTGTTTCTTTAATCTTGTTTAACTCCTGAAAATTTGAAAAATGATTTTTAATAATGCCAAGACTATTTCTAGTATTATTTATTCCTAAAACCCTTTGATTTTTGTTTTATTTGTGTGATTCACAAGTATTAAAAATATTTCTGTACAGGTATTTTTATAAAGAAATCATGTAAGAATGTATGTTAAAATATATTTCATGAAAATTGTGTTCTTAGTTCAAATTGTTTTAACTCGAGTGCGTCAATGAGATCACCAGAATTTAAAAAAAAAATTTCAGTAAATTTGGTGAGTTCATTAAAAACTTTAAAAATTGATTCAAAAAATCCCCCCAAGAATATTTTTAATCTAAAATTGGCAATACGCCTTATAAATATTAAACAGTTATAATAAATAATGTTCGGTGAAATTTTCGAGAAAATTAAAAAAAATATTTATTTACAGTCATCAAGTGCACAAGGTGTGTCACATTTGAATATAAACAGTTTTTAGTTCTGTCTTCAAATATACGAAATAAATTTAAGGTGTGAATATGTTACAATTAGGTAAATTTGGAATCTAAAAATTGGAATGGATTGATCCCAAAAGAGTATTATAATTTCTTTTCCTGTAATATCAATAAGTCTCTCATATTATCTACTAGATGGCGTAGTTTGCCATCTTTCTTTGGTACCTTCTGATGAGTTGATTTTCACTACCTTGTGATGAGAGTTAAAAAGTATTTTGGAGAAATTGAATGTAGCTTTGCTAATTAATAGATGCCCTCTTACATATTATTTCACATAAATAAAACAGACCAACAAATCTTTCCGTTTTATGTACACAATCGAATGGAGGTTTAAAACATTTCTCACGAGCCAAAAAAATTCAGGGATATGAGATAGTTTTTGTTTTTACTCTGCGTAATTTAAAACTTTATTTATAATAGTTTAAATGATACACAGCTGTCGAAAAAAAATCGGAAAATTTGATATTGAAGCCAGGAGTGGAATTTTTCGTAAATTTTCTCCGATATATTATTTTAAATGTATATTTTTAATTTTAGACAGTTATTATTATTTGAAGCAGCACTGAAGATGCGAATAAAATGCTGTTTGCTGTAATGGTTGCTTTTTTTCTTACTTTTCCAGAAAACATCACCCAAAACAAAAGCAATATCCCAGTCTGACTTCTACGAACTAAGGCTTTAAATAATTCGTGTTATGGCAAATCTTTTGGTCTGCAGAAAAACACTGCTAATTTTATGAAATGATTCTATGGCCCAAATCTCTTTAATAAATATTTCGAAAGATATATTTCGCTGAAATTCTGTCGAGTGCCAGACACAAAGTTTTGACTTTTTCATTGCTGCATTACTTTAGAATAAGGAGTTTTAGGAATTAACAAATGAAACTGATACGGTTTCTGGTGATAGAAGACTCTTCATAATAATTTATAATAAGCGTATTACAGATTCTAAGCGTCACTCACTGCCAACAGTGAAAAAAAAAGATTAAAGCGATGGGGGGAGAGAAGAATTTTTGTATTTTCTTGAATTCTTATTGTTGTTGAATTTTGTTGATTTTAAATAAAGTATAAGAAAGTTTTAAAAAATGAAAAATAAAAAGTTCGTTGAAAAGTCATTTGAAATATGCCTTAAACTTAATAAATAATGTCATAAAATTTCCCGAAATTTGGTATACCTGCTTCACAGACAATGGCGGATGTAACAGACAATGCAGTTTAGACAACTTCCATTATTGACATTTAACATACATTTTCAGTACTTGCACATCATAACCCTAAAGTAGAATGAGATTAAGTGGTAATTTCTATCAATTTTTGTACGTAATATCTCACAAATGCAAGGAGTTTCCGATTGGTGTATTAAAGGCATACTAGAATATTCGAGTAATTACATTGGTACTGTATTAAAAAAGAATACCGCCGCCATGTTTGAACAATATTTTTATTCCTACTTCCCCCGTGCTTTATTTTATGATAAGAATCATTCATCATACATAATTCATAGTGAATTTGCATTAAACTGATTATTACGTTTGAAAACTAATGCTAAACGTTGATGTTAATCAAAATCGTATAAAGGGGGGGTCATCGTCTTTATTATCATCCTATACTCCGTGGTGAGTTCATCTCGAGGATTAAGGATGAGAAGGAAGCATGTTCTTCTCTTGGTATAATGATGATTGCTAACGGTTCATCTTCGATGACGTGGCATACTTCTTTATGGATTGTGCGCTTATTGTTAGTATATTTTTCGTCATTTATAGTATTTAAATTACTGTTTGTCACTCATTGTCTTCGGATGATTAAGAAGTACGGAGTAACATTTTTAGGTTACCATTATCTGCTCATTGATAGGAATTAGTCTATCTTTTGCTTTTTGTTTTTACAGACTTTTATTAAAGCACTACAAATTAGAAATATTTAGTTGTTGGGAAGTCATTCAGATTTCAAAAATCCCATCCAATTTCAACTTTACCTTTTGGCAATACATATTTCAGTCGAGCTAATGGTGTCACAATAAAAATTTGAAGTAAGAGAGTTTAAAGCGAATTACATCAAGAGAAAATGACAGGAAATATTTTTATACCTAACAATTTTAATAAATAATATAAAATTAATTAATAATAAAGTTTTAATATTAAAATCTCAATTTTAATTAAAAACCAACTATATCTGTAATTTAGTGTGACACAAAAAAATAGTTTCAGTTTTTGAATAAAAAAATATTCGCCATCGACGCTGTTTCAAAATTATATTACAAAGGATTGGAGTAAAATTCCGAATTACTGCCGAATTCTAATGAATAAAATGTCACTCTGTATCGAGAAGTGTTCTTCTTTATACCACCTCTTTGTTTCCACCCTTCTTTTTGTACAATAATCAACGCGATGAATCTCTTTCTACATCAATTGTTCACAGCTCTCTTTGAACAACACTCTTCCATTGCAGTCATTTCGAAAGCTCGGTTTTTAAAGAACCTTTTTGTGACCTGGTGTGGGAGGAGCCCTACCTCGACAAGGAAATGAAACATCAGTGAGTGGAATCTTCACTGATGTTTCATTTCATGACGGCAACCTAGGGCAATTCCTGCATTTCCACTTGCTGGGAAGCTTCCTCATTTCTCAAAATTTGTCTAATCAAATGGGTCTGGATTAACGAATGTATTATAACTTGAACGCTTCTTTTAATTTTCGGTCTGCGTTTAATGGTAAAATATCGTCTGTAACTGTATTTTTTTTAACTTATTCCACTTTAAAACTCAACATGGTTCTCATTTCTGATTTTTTCTAGTTAAATAAATCTGCACTTTGTGTCCTCAGTGATAGCGAATGAGTCGTTAATAATCATCCAAAATAAACAAAATTCAAAACTCAATAATAAGTATGAAGGTTTAATTTATCGGAAGAACTCACTATAAACAAAGATAAGAGAAATTATTTTACCTTGTAGGGGGCTTTAAATATTAATAATAATCAATACTCGGTTGAATTTATTTTTGTTTTAGTAATTTTTTAAACGTATCTCGCATATTTATTTTCATCTTACATTTTCGAATTTTTTAAAAGTTTCCTTAGTAAATCTTTATAAATGTATTCAAGCAATGATAATAGAAATTTCGATTTTAAATTTTTATTAAAGTTAGCTAGTTAAAAATTATCTACTTGAGGTCAAAAATGCTTTAAGCAAATTATTGCTTGTAATTTGAATATTCAAGTGGAATTTAAAAAACTAAAGATGTCAGTGGTACAAATATACAGCGTAGGATGAATTCTTGCAATTACAGCGCTTTAACGACTACTGCCTGCGAACTCTTATCATTTGTAGCTTCTGTAAATTTTTCTACTGCTCATTTGTTGGGTTTTCTGTCTTATGACGCTCAAAAGAATTTTAACTGTCCAAATGAAAATCTCTGAGTTTTGGCTGTACAAATAAATAAAAAGGGCGAGTGTAATCAGTCCCTGACAACAACAGAGAAAGGAATCTTCCTTGAACTTCCTTGTCGTGCATTCAAAAGAAAAAATGAACGAATAATTTATTTCGTAGTCATTAGAATTCAAACTGAAAATTCGAAAATTCAGAGATTTCAAAGACATAGTTTTAGATTATCTTGATAATAAGTCAACATCTTTCCAAATCTATCTTGCTTTTAAGAACCTGTGCCTTGCGTGAAGCCCATCCAGTGAGTCATATCGCTGGCGACAGACTCCAAAAAATGAGAGAATGAGTTCTTATTCTCAGCTGAATAAAAAAAGGGCACATACCAAGAGATGTACATTTTAAGAAAGATATCTAAAACAGTCAGAACAGGAATCTTGCAATCTTCATTTCAATATATAGTATAAAAATATAGATTTGATCACTTTGCATTCTAACATAATATTGGCAGTCGTTGACTATTATAAGGGTGTTGATCACAAAATGCATCGCATTTTTTTTTGCGGGAATGGAACGAAACAAGTGTATTGCTAGTTTATGATTTTATCTTTGTGCATAAAAGCCCTTGCTTATTTTCTCTTTACGTACAAATTAATGATCTTTGTTGGTTGATATTTTTATAAAGATATTTTGCACACAAACTGCTCATGATTGTTTCTTATT
Organism: Argiope argentata; assembly: GCA_026289955.1. Taxonomy (NCBI): domain Eukaryota; kingdom Metazoa; phylum Arthropoda; class Arachnida; order Araneae; family Araneidae; genus Argiope; species Argiope argentata. The sequence goes on along the minus strand of JAOUZG010041418.1, from coordinate 1,724,211 downwards.
GCAACAAATTGCTTAGGTTTTCATATTTTGTTTCTATTTTTCTATCGTGCGAAATGCAAATGGTCAAGGTAAATAAGTATTAGTCTGCGAACTCGACTGTAGCGCCCAACACTTTTGCTTGACTTTTCTCTTCATCTTGTAGGCTGCAAAGCTGATCTTTTGAATAATTTAAGCTTCGGAAAACAAAAAGTATAAATGTTTGTTTAGTTAATCTTTATGAAAAAATAATAAATCCAACAGAATATAAAATACCTGCAAATAAGATTTTGTAATTACATTTTTATGTACAATATCACCAAATAATTGTCTATTAAGAACTCTTTCTCTTTCCTGTTTCTTTTCTTTCTTTCTAAGCTGATGAAAAATTCATAATAATTTCTCAATTGCTTTTCCACTTATTGCTTATCTTAAACATATATAACCAAAATTTTCTGCTCTGTTTCAAAACATATTGACTCTCTCTTTTTTCTCTAAATTTATTAATATTAATTTTTTATAACTTCTCATTAACTTTATTTTATCAAGATTTTAACTAAAGAAACGATTTTGGTGGAAATAATCTTTGGATTAGAACAAATTTTTTTAAAAAAACATATATTAAGGAAGGTAGTTTTTTTTAATTTTTCAAGACATATTACAAATGCATTTTTTTCCCGCTGTGCATTACAGAAATCAAATTATTATACTTCTTAATCCCACCTAAAAGGGGAAAATCTTTTAGCTTATTCTACTGGGTGTATTTGTCCGAAGAAAAAAACTGGTCGCCATCAAAATGGGAGGCACTTGGATTTCCCTAAATGTTTCTTCTGGGTGTGTATTCCGAATGACCGATTCCCACTAAACAAAGCGAGCATTTCCCTCTAATGCTTTGGTAGATATTTATAATTAAAAAATGGAATTTTAGATGTCCCTTGTATTAGAAAAAGATTCAATTTGTAAAAAATGTTTTTCTTACATTCATCTATGCATTCAAAATATTTCACATTCTTATACACAATATCTTCAAATATGAGCTGATTTTTACATTTAGTTAAAAATATTTATATCTGAAATGAAACTTTATTCAATTTAGATTTGTACGTCTTTTTTACTTACTGCAAATATTTCTAAGGAACTATCGGATTGTTTGCTTGTTTAAGAATGCAAATGCAATATTTTTTCAGTTGCTTTGCGGTAATTCAATAGCCTGTTTGAACCCCACACTTTAAATTCTTGCCTTTTTTAAAAAATATTTTTTAATAACAATATTAAATCACTGAAACCATTTATATTTTCATTTTAAGACGCACATATTTTTGCAGAAGAGACAGTAATTAAATAATTAGAGTTTTTATATTTAATTTATTTTCACTTTTAAATGTTCTGACTTTTTTATGAACTTGTAATGATAGAATTCTATAATAAATCGTTACTTACTTCCTGATACGCTTAAGTTTTGAAATTTTATAGAATAGTTCATTGGCGATGACATTACACTGTTTTAATATTTTCAGAATTTATTGATTTGTTGTTAATTTAATTTAATTACATTTCGATTCCTTGTGGTGAATTTGTGAAAAATATTATTATAAGATTTCAGAAAATTTAAAATAAACAATTATTATTGTAAAAATCTAAAAGAATAGAAAATTATTAAAATAAAAATATAAAATTTTTAATAGGCTAATGAAAGCTTATTTTTTAAAAAAATGTTTTTATTATAGTTATGTTGATGATACTCATCTACGTAGATATGGATTAGCCGCCTTTAACAATCAACTCGTTGGCTCAAATTATTGATTTTTTTAAGCTGTTAAACCATGATTACGGGATTCATTTTTAAAAAATTTCACCTTGTTATTTCATACGGCTGAAACAATTAATTTGATCAATGTAGTCCTGGTTACAGTGAGTGCAGATTAAAATTTGAGTCTACTATGAAATAAAAGATCCTATTTCGGATCCAAAGAAAGTTTTTTTTCTTTTTGTCTTCATTGAAATATTCAAAAAGCCGCACCATCGAATGACAATTTAATTTCCACTTTATCCATTCATCATAGCTACAGATTGTGCATTAAATTATAAAAAAAAATTATTAAAAATATATAAAAATGCTACTGTTGTCGTTAAAACATTAATTATTTGAATTTTAAGGTAATGTAAAGGTCATTTTTATGAAATAATAGTTTTGGAAGAGTTTTGGTCATAAATTTTCAAAGGTAAGTCCTAATGACGGCAATCAAGTTTAATCCTGTTTTTGTGCTGGATTCAACTTTCTGCTTTTTCTCGGATTTCTTTTATATCTACCCTCTTTTGATTGAATAGAAAATTTTGGTGGTCAGATGAATTTTTTCCAGAGCATTTCCGAAGACGTCTTACAGTTCCATTAATTGGCGAATCGGTGAATAAGTGTAGCTATAAAAACGTGCAACGAAGCAATTCGTATAATGATTTACAATTTACTGTTGTTAACTATAAATCATTTACATTTAGCTGTTGTCATTCGACAATCTGAATATAAGTGATTTCTGTGCCGAGTAAGTGAATATTTTATATAGAGAGATTATAGTCGAAAGAAAAAAATCCCCCTTAAAACAAAGAAAGTTGTTTTGAATTCTTTCTGTCAAATTTCTTGGACACAATTTGTCATTATTACAATTGCATTTTTGACCGGTAACAACTATTCGATATTTAATCAGTGAGTTTGATGAAGCTTTGTTGATAATCAGTAATGACAATATTGAATAAATGTCCTGAAGGAAAGCGTGTTAGTACATGATCCATTAGAAAGATTTGAAATACAGGCAACTCCTTCGTCTTCACTTCAACCCTTCCAATGCTGTCGACATCTCAAGTAAGACTTCCTTCCGATCTTTGAATCAATTGTTGTGAGCTGAAGTTGTAGGAGGGTTACTTTCTGTTTTCTGTTCATTCTGCACCTTATTAAAGAAAAGAACAGATAGAGGACACATCTAAAGAAATATTTTTTCGAATCGTCATTGCATTTATGGCATAACGTTGATTCTGATACTACTACTACCAGAATACTACTGTCAGGCTAAGTATCTCCAATCTCACAAAAACTGCAAATCACTGTAGAGGAATTAGGGCTTCAAATAAGATTTGTACAGTCCACGAAAACACTGCTTTTTATTCCGAAACTAATTATCGTGCAAACAACAAATAATAGCTATTGAAATACGTTTTCTATAACTGTTTCAAAGATTTCTTCATTTAAGGATTGATTCCACATTTGGATTTATTTAAAATCGATTTTTTTTCTTTTGCTCTCTTTTGATGACACATCTACATTTTTCAGATCAAAAAGTATAACGCTTTGAATAAATGGGTGATTAACAATTGAAATCCAATTGTGAAATGAGAGTTACCGTTTTTTAGTATATTTCGATATAATGAATCTGAAAGTGTATATACATTAAAATATTCAATAAACAAGACAAAAATTGGGCTCTTAAATGAATATCAAGTATATTTGATATTTGTTGTTAATTTATAAATTCACATGATTTTTAATGCAAACTCATAAAAATTTTGATGCCAATCAAAGGAGAACGAATTAAAACATCACTTTTCCAATTTTTATCCACTGCCATCAAATAGATTGTATGATATATAGAAATAACCGAACGCTTTCAGAAAAAGAGGATTTTTGCATTTTTGGGGATAACTTCACAAAAGGATTTTCCAACAGAAATAAAAATCATTAAAATAGAACGAAATGCAAATATTGTTGTAAGTTAAGATTTTTTTCTCTTTTTTAAGTAAATACTTATGTGAGGGGAAAGAGTCAATACATGTCAAGATCATATAGAATAAAGGGAAATGAAATGATTTGGGAAATTTAAATCACTTTAATTAATGGAATTTTTATTCTGTTTTCAAAATATACTATAAAAAGTTTTCTGTTATACATATTTGTATAAAATTCAAAATTTATATAGCTTGAAATATACGAATAAATAAAATATTATTGAATAATACTTTAAAACAATTCCTTGTAAGTGGATACGCTAGAATTTCGCAAAACGCCATTTACATATAAAATAGCTCCAATTATTTTGAGCGAATAGGTCTAAAATTTTATATATGAGATTTTTTCATTTTGCAGAGTCAATCAAAAACCGAAATATTAGGGATTGCAGTTGGAAAATTTGAAGATTATTCAAATATAATTATGCATAGGATTCCTTATTCGACTGCAATTAACATATTTGAAATTCGACAGTCTTGAAAAAGTCCAAAAGGATGATTTGTTTGAACTTAGTTTTCACAGATGATGTGCATTAATAAATGTGCAGGACAGGATGGGATACCTCGTTTTTTGAGAGGCTCTATCAGGGCTAGTAATGGATTTGAAAGAAGGCTTTAATTGAAATTTGTCATTGATTTTTTTTCATATATTTCAGCCCAGAAAAAGTTTAGTGCTTATGTCATTTGAATACCTCCGATCGGTATTTTGTCGCCCTCTTTATTGAACTTGTAATAAATTATTCCTATTTCTATTATTTTTGATACAAACTCAATTACCTGAATCATGCTATGCGTTCAAGGTAAGATATTTTCATTTCTTTTTAATATATATATATTTTTTAAGAATAAGAACATTGTGACAGAACCAACAAATAGTGGCTCGATAACGCTACAAGAAGTAAAAATGAGTCTGTTCTGCTGGTCTTAACATACCAATTATTCCACTATGATCGAGGAATTTTTTTATGGATCATCCTTTACTTCATTTTATAATAATGTCGTTAATTATTCTAACTCGATGCTGGAAGAAAATACATTTCTGCTGTTGTTCCTATTAATCAAATGATTTGTCATTAGGCCCGATGATGGGATAGAAATATTGGTTATTGTTTGCGAGAAATGGATTTTGTCAGTTGAGATAAGTAGTAATGCTTGTTAGCATCATGTATTGTCTAATTCAATGAATTCAAAGATCACGTGTTGCTTAGTAATCGAGAAATTTTTTGAATAATGTGTAATTCGTATCGATTTCTTCAAAAGATCAAATATTATTTATGAATTTATGTTTAATCCTTAAACTGATAGACAGTGAGAATTTTGTTGATTTTAATTTGTTTTATCCCTTGACTATTTCATCAAGTAATTGTTTAAAAAATAGTTTAACTTATAAAATCGTATTGCAATCTTCCTGCAATGGATTTAAATATAAAAAAAAATAGTTTTCCAGCATTTTTACCGTGAATAAAGGTTTATCACTTTAAATTCAACGTACGAATTTTAATTTGTATTACGTTAGACTTGAAAGAAAATAAAAGTTTGGCGGAAATGTTAAAAATATTGAGTAGAATATTTCTCGGATAAAATGGGCTTTATTATTATCGACTACACCATTACAGAAAAACAATGGCATTTTATTAAATTATTTTTAGTAATTATGATTTTATGTATCAATAATAAATTCTCTACCTCATTTGTAAATTTTATTTTTGTATATTAGCATGTACTCGAATAAGCTTGAAAGTATTTGCTTTAGAAAAATGCACTTTTTCTTTTAACGTGGCGCCATCTGTATTTACATTTGAATAGTATTATTTTCCCTTGTTGACTTTTAAGTATACGAAAAAATTGACTGTGCGAAACTTTTAACCGTAAAATTTACGTGTCTTCCCTACACCAGTACGAATTCCCGATTAGACGGCTACCTAGGAACGCTGAGTCGATTTAAAAGATTCTATTAACAAAATGTACCGTTACTCTTTCTTTGTGAATTGGAGCTAAGAAGGTTGAGAGGTCGTTTTTTATGTCGTTTCCCCCACTCGCCTGTATCGTTTTTTTGCTCATTTTAATGTTTCACAAATTTAAAAACTTAGCAACTATTCATTAATGTATTGCCGAAAAATAAAATTTTAAAGCTATGAACTCGATTGACAATGATTTGATTCGGATAAAAAACCAAACGTTGTCACAAAAAAAAGAAAATTTTTTGAAAGCATTGGATTGCAAACTTCCATAAAATGGAAGGGGGCAGGGGGAGTGCTGCAAATGACTCTAAATGTCATCAGTGTTACGTAACACAACTACTGTGTGATAAAAATTCAGGAATATAGAATATCTATTTCATCAAAAGTTACTGCAATGAAGTGCTGTAATTATTTTTACGAGTGAAGGAATTTGTTTTGTCCAAATTATAATAATACGGGTTATTTAAAATAAATCATAACTACACAGTACTTGACATCCAATTCTCTTGTTTATTCACACTGTTGCTATTCACATAAAACATAAAAATTCTTTTCCGTCACAAAAATCATTTCAATACAAAGTTGAGTTGTTTCATTTAATATTCAACACATTTTAGAACTTTTAAATTATTTTAGTTTAAATAAATATTTTAATTACGTCATAATAATAATTTAATTTTAATTTTCGCGGTAATCCTATCAATATTTGTAGAGTCGAGACCCTCCAGCCTTTTGGTTTGACATAGTTATAACAAAATCAAAGCATTTTTCCACATTAATAAATAAAAGAATAAAAAGTGTGACATTAATTATCATAATCGGTCACTTTTAAGTTCTAGAGAATACAAACGTTTTACAGGACTTATCAATTCTCCCATACAAGTTTTTATTTTTACAACTTTGACAGAATTGTCCTTCCTGGAAACACTTCTGCTACCAGTTCCATAGACCAATCTAGTCTCTTCTTGTTGCCGCAATCGCAACCAACTAGCACCTCATCTCCCACCTTCGAATCAGTTTTGTTGATGAACGAGAAGACTCAAATATTCCTCTCTAAACTTTTTTCCTCAGAACGTTTCTCAACCTTTGCTGATACCCGAGTTTCTTGGGGAGGTTAATGTTGTCAATGTTATTCAGATCTGGTACTCCGACCGTTTGAATATCTTGAATAAACATGGATGTTGTGAGAAGTCTTTTAATAAATATTTGAGTAGTCTTGAATTAATACAAAGAATCACAAAGAAACGTATTTCATTCTTCGAAATTTATTCCCAAAACTTTTCTTATGATTTTCTTCCCCATTTGGACCAGAAGTTCCCCCAAAAATCCACACCAAGAAGCTGTCGGTGGATTGAAGCTCCAATAAATTTTTAAAATTAAAATTGAGTTCTCTTGAGTAATTTTTTTCAAGTCAAGGGAAGCCATTAAATTATTAGTACCATGAAGTTAATCTCATTGTCATTATGCATTTTTCTTCGCTTACTTCTTTTCTTTGTGAACTCTCTCAACCATAACAAGAATTAATCAGTCGTGAGACTTTGTATCAGTTCTAAATCCATGACACGGTAAACCACGCACGTAAACAATACCATCCATGCTTTATTTCCACTCTTTAAATAAAATGGACCTTCTAAATCCGCACTAGTTACTTCAAAAACTAATGCATCTCCAACTCTGCCCTCAAGTAGTGGAGCAGGTACAGTTTTAATTTCCTTCAAAGTGTATATCTTAGAGCGAATGCATTGATTAACGACTCTTTGAACAGCCATTCTATCTTGTAAAATCCATAAATGTTGTCATAGATTTGATAGGACAACCTGTGCTCCACTGTGGCAGAAATTTGTAGGATTTTCTAAGATCAATCGTTCCACAAGCAGATGCTTTGACGGTACATTCATAGCCATAAATTAAGGTTAATTCAGAAGCACGTAGAAATCAAACTCTGAAATAAATATATCAAACGTAAAACGACCACGCACATCTTTAGATGTCATACACAAATTGCAAGAAGCCACCAGAAGAACACCGGTTGTGCGTTACATTGACGACAGTGTAAGTGAGTGATGTATAAGGAATACATGCAAGGAAGCAAAATTGTTCGCAAGCGCTTTACAAGCCTTTCAATGCAATGACCGCATAATTATTAGACAAAGGACGCATTTGGTTGATTTTTTAAGTAGTTGAATTATCGGCCGTCTGGAATGTGGCCGTACCCGATTGGAAGTATCCGAGGAGCTTGGAATCCTCCAAAGTGTCATCTCCAGATTTCGGCAACGATTCCAAGATGATGGTAATATGAATAGACGTTACAGCACATGTCGTCTCCAAGTTACAACACCGAATGAGGACTGGTATTTGGCAGTTACTGCCAAAAGAAACAGACGGAGCATATAATTAAACCTGTTTCATCAGCTCTCTTCAGCCACTGGTACGACAGTTTCAAAATAGAACGTTTACAGACGATAAGGGAATATTGATATATGTGCTCGTTGGTTTGTCAGATGTGTTCCACTTACTGCAACTCATTGTCGCCTAAGGTTAGCCTGGAGTAGACAGCATACATTGTGGACATCGCAACAGTGGGCTTGCGTGATGCTTTCCAACAAGTCCAGGTTTAGCTTGCAGTCTGATTCTAGCTCCACTTTTAGATGGAGAGTTCCAGGTACCTGTTACCACCAAGAGAACCTCGTTGATTGACACAGTTACGGTGATCCAGGATTGCTAGTTTGGGGAGGAATTATTCTGTTTTCCAGGACTGGCCTGCATGTTCAAATTGTAACCATGAATGCTCAAATCTATCCTGACGTCATTCTGGAACAACATGCCCATTTGTTTCCTGGATGATAACGCCTGTCCTCGCCATTCAAACATCGTAAACGAGTGCCTTCGATTAGATTATATCACCGTATTAGCTGTCCAGCATTCTCACCGAACTTGAATCCAGTGAAGCATGCTTAGGACTGTCACATTTGTTTTGATTCTCACTCTTTCTGTTTCTGAAGTCGCATTATCCTTAATTTGTGGACGTGAGTGTAAAACAAAAGGGCATTTGAAACTGTCATTGCCTTTTCTTCTCACTATTTTCGTTTTCAATGTCATTAGCCCTCTGTCGTCAATAGAAACGTTGTAACTGTTCAGTTTACTTTTAAGTGCCGTAAAAACTGATCGTATGCAAATATTTGAGATGTTCAACCTATCAGCGTGACGCGATGCGGTTAACAGTGCTTATATAAGACAACAGGTGAATGAGGAAGCTATAAAATATATTTTTGCTGTTGTAATGTCAGGTTATCAAGATTAAAGCAATTTCTAACGGTGACTAATGGACGGCGCACGAGAGAGGCATTAAAAGAAATTCCGAAGTAGAGATGACTCTGCATTTTCGCGGCCGACCATTTCTAGGGTGTACTGCGCATATCAGGTTTCCGATAAAACTTCAAATCTCCGACAGCGGTGAGCTTGAAAAAGCCTTCGAGAGAACGGGATCTTCGACTCCTGAAAAGAATCGTTATATTCGAGATAGACGTTCAACATTTCCTCATATTGCTGCAGAGTTTAATGCAGGGCCATCAACAAGTGTTAGTGCACGCATTATGCAACGTAACCCAATTGATAAGGGCTTTCTCGGCTACAAACCATCTCGTGTGCCATTGGTGACTCAGTGACACAAAGATCTCCACCGTACCTGGGCTCCCCAAAGCCGTCAATTGACTCTGAATGATTGGAAAATCGTTGTCTTCTCTAAGGAGTCAGGCTTACAAGTGCATTGGGTGGATGGCTGTATACGGGTGTGGAGAGAATTTCATGAATCTATGGATTTCTCATACTTACAAGGAGCTGTTCAAGTTGGTGGAGGCTCTGCGAGGGTAGGGCTAGTGCAGATGGTATGAAATGGGACCATTAATGTGTGGAGACTCAACCAAGAAAGGTTAGTGGGGCTTTAACATCCTTTCTGACCCGTTACAGGCATTCATGTCCTGTGTGCATTATGGCTTACGTGGACGATTCCAACAGGATAATGCACCGCCCAACAAGTCTACAGTAGCTATCAAAGGGCTTGAGAGGTGTTTTTTTTTTGAATTTCTTACCCTCTCTTGGCCACCTATTTCCCCTGGCATGAACATTATCGACCATATCTGAGATATTTTGCATGCACGCTGTCTTTAAGAGATTTCCACCAACTGTCATTCTCATGTCTTTAGGAGATCTCCACTAACTGTCATTCTCATGGCTTTATGGACTGGCCTGCAAGAATAATGATTTTTACTGTCTACAGATAATCTTTACAAATTAGTTGAATCCATGAGACGCCGTGCTGTGGCACTTCTGCGTGCTCATGATGGCTCTACATGATATTGGATAGGTGTACCAGGTTTTTTGGCACTTCATTGTATTTTATGTAACTTTGTTATCAAAACCTTTTTGATGCAAGTCTTAGTTCTTCTCTGCAATTTGAGTTTTATCCATAGATAACTCTCCTTGCTTGATGTTGTGATATCTGCTGTTGTAGCCAAATCGAAGTATCCAGGCTACTAATCTCAGTATTCTTAATTGTTTCGAAAATTGATTCAAATGCCAAACTGTTTCACATAGGGAAATATTGACTGACTCAACTCCCTTCCTTTTCTCCTTTGAGACTTCTGCTTTAATATGTATTTCAGAATTTGGTCAATCTTTTTCAGGAAGTCTGAGCTACTGCGATCCCTCGCACCATCTTGAATCCAAAAGTGTCTACAAGGTGCTACCTCTTGAAGGAATATTTTTGGGACTACATTGCCCGGGAACATGCCTCCACATTTTTCTGTAGGCAGTTGAATTATCTCTTTTATTCTATTGTTAACAAATTTTCTTCGGTTTTTTTAAATCCAATGTAGGGCAGTCGTTGAATCGGTCCAAAAGAAGCTTGGCTCATCTCCCAACGTCCTTGCCTCTTTAATTGAATAAGCTAAATGGGCGCCGATGCAGAAATCAGGAAATTCTAATCTAGAAACCATTGTTTTGCTTAATGGAGCTAATCTTGACTTAGCCTGCAGCAGTTAGATGCTCATGCCATTTTTAACATCTATTCTCAAATAAATCATACATGCATAATTTGTTGAACTAGCTTCACAATGAGGAAGATAATAACAGCTTCCTTCTCTTCCATTTTTCAAAACCACTTCAATGATCTTCTCATCTTCCTAACTTTCATGAAATGAATTGTAATCTGACTATCTTCCTGACGAAATCAATTTTGATGTTGTTGCTAGTAGTCTTTTCTGCAACTTTCTTATTATCAGAAGGACAAGAATTGTCAGTCCAGGATGATCTTACCATATAAAGATCGTCAAGATCAGTGGATAAAGTATCGTTAAAGAATTTCATCACTTCTTCTCTGGATGCGTTTTCAGTGAGTTCTTTGATCCCTAAAAGTTCCAAATCCCATAAGGGTTCTATTTTCTCACAATGTTTAAAATTGTGATACTTTCAGTAGAGCTATATGATGTACTTTTAATATTATTTGATGTTCTACCCATTATGACAACCTAAATTAGTTTCATACGCAATTAATCCACATTCAAGTTTGTGTATAATTCCAGTGAAAAAATTTCAACTAAAGTCTGTTCCAATTGACAATTCTATTTCAGGAGAACCTTCTCCGTAATCAAATATCCAGATTTTCTTTTCTCTTGATTCTTTATTCCACGATCCTCTTTTGAGGCTAGGAATTTTTCCATAAATAGATAACTGATCCGAAACCTGCATATCAAAAGAATATTTACCATTGTGCGACTTCAGCTTAATTTTATGAAGATCGTGTTCTTTCACTTGTGTTTAAACACCTTGTGTTAACACAGCATTATTTGTAATGAATGGGCTAAACTTCTCTTACTTACAAGTTCAAGTCCTAATTCATTAGCAGTCTTTTTAAATATGTGCGAATTATGAGAACCAATGTCAATCAATGCTCGAACACACTTTTGTTTTCTGTTGGATTCAATATTTACAAATATGGTCTGCAGTAATGTAGTTTCTGAGCATTCTTAGGTAATTTATGCGTTGCTCGAATCAGTCGTCTCATTTGTTGAAATCTCACTTTTATTTGCAGGTAATTGAAAACGCATGATTGTATGTTGCTGTCGAGAACAAATCTTACACTTTATTTTCGATTTACAATTCCTTGCTTTGTGACTGCCCTTGAAACAAATATTAACTTATAATTAACTTAACAAATATAACTTATTAGTTGTGGCTTCGTTTTTCGTGTCTTAAAGACCAATTTTGTACTAAAAAACAATCTTAAGCTTCGTGGGATTTGTCACAAAGCACGCAATGACACTGTCTTTTTGTCATATTATCTGAAAATAAATTACTTGCAGTGGCAACTGTCTCATCCAAATTATGTTTTTTCTTACTCTTTAAATTGCCATTGTTGAATTGAAATCTCGTTTCATTTTTAGCAAGATCGCATCCTACTTCACGTTTCAAAAAACATTCTTAAGTTTATATCCACAATCACCTGTTAGTTCGTTTCCGAACGGCGGCTGTGTTTGATTTCTGTATTGAGCCAAATTCTCATCAACTTTTTGTGGAAACATGATTCAAGAAGAGGGAATAAAAGGATTCATATTTTTCACTCGTTAGTCCTAACGATACTAAAGATCTGAAATGGGATTCAAATATGAAATATTTGACTTACTACTTTTTTCTTTTGCATTCTGTGTAACAAAAGCTAATAGCAGGCGAAAATAGAAATCTAACAACAATTCTCCTCTCCCAAATCTATTCTTTAAAGCCTCAATTGCCTTTTCATAATTTTCAGTTATTGGAGGGAATCTTTCAATAACTTTGGGAGGTCAACTTCTTTGTACCTTGAATTGTAACAGACACTGAAATTTATATTCCGGCACCAAATCTTCATCAGTATGTATTCCTTGAAATTTACTCCAAAATCCTAAATAGTCCTTCAAATTGCTTCCGAAATACATTGCAGTGCCCCAAAAAAATGTGTACACGTATCTAATATGGTATATAGCCCCCCCCCCTGCGAGCAAGGAGAAGTGCCACAGCACGGTGTGGCGTGGATTCAACTAATTTGTGAAGATTTTCTGTAGACAGCTTGCTGGTCACTTCATAAAGCCATGAGAGAGAGAGAGAGTTGGTGAAGATCTAAAGACAGCACATAGCAAAATATCCCAGAAACGGTCGATAATGTTTATGTAAGGAAAATTAAAACTTTGATTGTCATGGCTATCATATGTAATAGCCATTGATGTTTCCATTAGGGCACTGGCTATCATATCTGATAGCCATGATGTTTCAACACTTTAGGCCTTGGCTATCTAAAACGATAATAATTACATGAAAATCGTATTGGAATTCGCATTTGTCCCCTACGATGTGTTAAGTATTCGTGGTTGGTGCAAATTGATATATGTGCCGATTCTATGTGCTAATTTTTGTAAAAAATTAAATATTTTTAACATGCAACAATTATATATATATATATATATATATATATATATATATATATAAGGATATTTTATTTGCAACTTCTTTTGTTATCTTGTGGCAACAGCTTGATGTATTTTTGTTTATGCAGTAATTTTAGAATTCTGATAGAGTGCGCTACTGATAACTGACGAGTGCGTTTTCGAAACTTGAATAAACCTTATTTTTTATATTAATTAACTCTCAATATTACCTTTAATCTCTAAGGAAAGTTTTGAGCAGCCAACAGAAATCAGAAGTGGGATTTATCTGACAAATTATTGATAAAAAAAATTTGTATGAAAATGGCTGCTTAGGGTTAGCTCAAGTGAGTAAGTTAAGATCAAGTGAGAATTTAATTTTCAAAGTACTTTATATTCATCGAGTATATATATTTAAATTGTACGAAAATGTCTCTCTTCGTCAAAGCAAAGAAGTGCAATTTAAAAACATTAGCCGCAGAGTTAGGAGAAGACGTAAATGACAGTCATAAAATGAACGATTTGAATAAAATAATTTTGGTGACCAAAAAATACGACGAAGAATGCGCCAAGGAATGGTTGAATACGATAATAACTGAAAGAAAGGAAGAAGAAGAAATAGAAGAACGTAAGAATGCGCGGGAATTTGAACTGCAAAAATTACGCCTAGAAGCCGAAAGTAAGCTTACCAGTTCCATCGCCAATGAAGATGCTAACGCCGCACGAATGAAGAAGCCCAAATTAGAACTTCATCTTTTGATACAAAAATTTAATTCTGATGAAAATGACATAAGTTTATATTTAATTATGTTTGAACGTTTAGCTAAACAAGCTGATGTGTCAGAAAGTGCATGGGTTACTCATTTACTTGGTTTGTTGTCGTATGACGTTGCTCAATTAATCGCCAGAGAAGCGGATGAAATTGCCAACGATTATAAAGAAGTTAAAAAGATCCTATTAAAGCGATACATGTTAACGCCAGAAAAATTTCGCCAAAAGTTTTTTTCTCATAAAAAGAATACAGGAAGCACATGGAAAAATTTTGCATACGAGTTAAGAATTTTTTTTTAACGAATGGATAAATGGAGTTGGAGTAGATAGTTTAGAGAAGCTGAGAGACCTCATAATTACGGATAAGATAAAACGTAAAGTTTCTCAATAAATAAAAGACCATTTTATTGATGATTGGTCCAGATTTATCTCGCCGACTGATTTAGCTGAAACACTAGACGATTATGATACCTTAAGATCAACATTCAAAGATAAGCAACCTCGTAGGGATCGAAATTTAACAAACGGAACTACTTTAAAGATGAACCATTCGTAACGATGAAAGAAAAGACAAAAATGTACGGTATTACCCATAATGAAAAAGGTGAACCCAAATGCTTCAATTGTAATAATTTTGGGCATATTTCAAAGGACTGCTAGCAAACGAAACCGGTTATGATATGCCAAAAATGTAATGAAACTGGGCATAAAGCTAAAGATTGTTTTGCTTTGTTTAGACGAGTTGACGAAAATTCAGAACAGAGTATTTCATATTTGAAGAAAGCAAAACTCAACAGCTGTGAATTACAGGCTTTAATTGACACAGAGAGTTCGTGCTGTCTTTTAAGAATTTCAGTTGTTGATAAATTTAACCTGAAACTCGAACATATTGTCAATGAATTATACGGTTTTGGAAATCAAAAGACACCTGCGGTAACCTCTATAGAAAAAAATCGAAGCAGATATTGAAGGTGATAATGTGAAAGGCCAAGGCTTAAGTGTATATGTTGTCCCCCGTGATGCACAGCCAGTTGATCTTATCGTCGGACGAACATGGCTTGATCTCCCTCATATTGCTTACACTAGAATAGGAAATAGATTTCACATTGGATATCGAGAAGATGAACTATTTAGCAATTTTCTATTTGATGAAAAAACAAATCGAGTTTGACTTAAAGCTCTTGAAGCTACTAAAGTAGAAGATAATACAGTAAATCTAATCAATTGTCAAGAAGAATCTGTTGACAATGAATTAATTATGATAGAAAATCCTTTCGAAGGCATTGGAAGTGAAAAATGGGAAAACGGTTGTCCCTTTAGGGAATATTGGAAACCAAAATGTTGAGTTTTACAAGAATCAATGTGTTGGAAGAGCTGAAATTGTAGAGTTATGTTTAAATACAGAAATTAAAGGGAAAACTGCAAGTATCTCTAGAAAATTAAGCAATTTTAAGGGAAAAATTCCCATAACCTTGAATGAGATCAACATTGATTCAAGTATTAAAATTGAACGCAAGCAAGAATTGGTTCAACTGTTAAACGAACATAGAGACTGTTTTGCATTAAATATTTCAGAGCTTGGATGCACCAATTTAACAAAAATAGATATTAATGAATTTGAAGGATCAAAACCCATATGTATGAAACCATATAAAACGAATGCCACAGAAAGAACTGCTATTAAAGTAATTGTAAAAGAAATGAGAGAAAACTGAATTGTCTCAGATATACGTTCACCTTATGCAAGTCCTGTCATATTGGTTAAAAAGAAGACCAGAGAGAACAGATTAGTTATTGATTATAGAAGGCTTAATAATCAGACCAAAAAAGATAAATTTCCATTACCTAAAATTGATGGCTTATTGGAGCTTATTATGAATGCAGTTTTTTTACAACCTTGGACATAGCACATGGATATCTACAAATACCTTTAACCGAGGAAGCAAAGCTCAAGACAGCTTTCATAACACCAGATGAAACAGGACAGTTTGAAAGGATGATTTTCGACATAACAAATGCTCCAGCAGAATTTCTACGTTTGATGTATCTTGCATCGGGCCCTTTATGTAACAAGGATGTATTGTGCTATTCGGATGATATACTTATACCAGTCAAAACATGGGAAGAAATGATCCAAAAATTGGTAGAAGTTTTCAAAGGATTACATTTCGCAAATTTAACCCTGAAACTACCTAAATGCGAATTTGGGAAACAATAAGTTGATTATTTAGGATTTATCATTAACAAAAATGGAATTAGACCGGGATCCAAAAAAGTAGAATCTACATCTAAATTTCCTCAACCTAAAAATATACATGACGAAAGAAGATTCATCGGCTGAACAAGCTTCTTTAGAAGATTTATTCCAAATTATGCCATTAAAGCAAAACACTTGACAGAACTAACGAAAAAGAATAGCGTATTTAAATGGGAAAAGGTTCAAGAAGAGTCATTTGAAACTCTAAAAAGTCAGCTGACAAGAGAACCAATTTTAGCTCTTTACAATCCTGAAGCTAAAACTGAAGTACATACCAATACATGTGCGGATGGTATAGCTGGCATGTTGCTTCAACTAGGAAGTGATAATAATTGGCATTTAGTTTACTGTGTAAGTAAAAAGACTACACAAACAGAAAATAAATATCATTCGATTAAGTTAGAATTAATGGCAATTGTGTGAACACTGGAACGACTTCGACAATTTTTACTGGTCATAAGTTTCACAGTAGTGACAGACTGCCAAGCTTTAGTTTATATGAATGCGAAGAAAACAAGTAATCATCAAATTACTCGTTGGAGTCTCCTCATTCAAAAATTTAACTTTGAAATCCGCCATAAGCCTGGCACTAAAATGTCTTACATAGATACAATTAGTAGAGCTCCAGTTTTAAATGTTTCAGTCACACTAGATTCCTTGATCGAAAATAAATTAGAAGTTTATCTTACGATGAGTGTCGGAGATCAAGTTCTCACGATGCAGTATGGAGATGAAGCTTTGAAGGAAATTATACTAATTCTCAAAACGAGTATTGAAGATAGAAGCAAAGAAGAAAAGCAAAAAGCTCATAATTATGTTTTAAGGAATCACAAATTATTTCATGTTATAAACGATGGTAATAGAGAAAACTTTTATTTATCATTCCAAAAAGTATGAGGAAAAGTCTTGTGAAATTTCATGACCTTATGGGACATTTTGCTGTAGATAAGACAGTGTCAAAAATCAAGGAACTTTATTGGTTTCCTTCTATGAAAAGGTATGTTAGTCGGCATATATCAATGTGTTTCGAATGTCTTGTCAACAAAGTTCCAAGTGAAAAGAAGCAAGGTCTTCACCATATTCCGTCAGGCCGGAGACCATTTGCTACAGTGCATCTTGATCACCTTGGGCCCTTTGTAACAAGTGCCAAAAGAAAAAAGGAATTGCTTGTCATTATTGATAATATGACTAGACTTGTACGCCTTTATACGCCTCCTGTTAGAGACACATCATCTAAGAATTTTCTTAAATCGGTTGAAAATTTTATTGAAGATTTTGGCTTATCGAATCGTATAATATTAGATAGAGGCTTCTGTTTCACTTCACACTAATTTCAAAGATTCCGTGATAAGAATGGAATTTTGTACACATTGAACTCTACATCCCACCCACAAGCAAATAGAATGGTCGAAAGAATTCATAGAACAATATTATCTTTCATTATAACATCAATTGAAAATACTAATCAAAAGGATTGGGATAGAAAAATTAAAGAAGTTGAAAGAAACTTGAACAACACTGTGAACAAAACTCTTGGAAAAACACCCTTTCAGATTCTTCATGGATATGTGCCTAGATTTAAAGATGGAATTCTAAGGTTATTTGCTGATGATGATTGTGAAGTTTGGAATGATCCAGAAAAATTACAAATCGAAACAAGTGAAAAAATTACAAAAGGACAAGAAAAATGAAAATCTATAATGACAAAAAGAAATCTGGTACTTTACCTTTTGATAAAGGAGAAATAGTAGTAATAAGGAGAAATCTTAAAGCAACCGATGAATCAACAAAAACTCAACCACGCTATCGAGGCCCCATGGTTGTCACAGAAATACTTCCTGGTGATAATTATAGAATCTCAGAATTAGAGGATAGAAATGACCTTCTTTACACCACCACTGCTCATGTCAGTCAACTAAAAGCTTGGAAAAGTTGGGACGAAGATAATAACTCCAGTGCAAATTATGATGATGAAAACAACAATGATCATAGTGACAGTGTACAAACCACTAAAGAAGTTTTGTGTAAAAAGGAGATTTAATTTTTAGGTTTTATTGCTATAGTAATCTCTATTAAAATTTGATTCAATTGAGGACAATTGAAAAGTCAGGATGATCGAATGTAAGCATATTTTATTTCCAACTTCTTTTATCTTGTGGCAACAGCTTGATGTATTTTTGTTTATGCTGTAATTTTAGAATTCTGATAGAGTACGCTACTGATAACTGACGAGTACTTTTTCGAAACTTGAATAAACTTTATTTTTTATATTAATTAACTCTCAATATTTCATTTAATCTCTAAGGAAAATTTTGAGCAGCCAACATATATATATATATATATATATATATATAT